>BLFK01000733.1:436799-456962 GCA_014634185.1 Astreopora myriophthalma
CCACCACCATTGAATCATCTCACAGTTCAGTCATAAGATACACTGGTTCAAATAACCATCTATATAGGTGGCAACCAGTGGTCTGAGTCTAACAGGTTAGGAATCTCTTATTTTGATCATTATCATTGTTGTTATTATCATTATAGTTATTACAGTGGTTCTCATTTGAGCGTGGTAAAATCAAAACCAAAATCAATCATGTGATTACTTTTGACATGATTATGATTATGATTATTATTGTTTTACAGCTGTACATCATGTGTCTTCTTACATGAAGGAAAAGCCACAGACAAGAAGGCTTCATTTAATTAAAGGTTCTTGTCAATTATACAACACCTTCCATTCTCCTCCTCTCTCTAAAAGGTCCATACAAGCTGCAAAAAGGACATTCGCTGGTACAATACCATCAAATGGTGCATGCTGAAATGAGACAGACCAAGAAAAAGGCAAACCAAAATAAGAGAGGTGTTCTTTTTACAAGTTTGATGAAAGCAAAGACTTTCCCCTCAACTTGCATAGATATATGCTTAATTTAAGCAAAAACATGTTATTGCTCTGACCGTAAGGGTCAGAGTTAAGGATTCAGCTTTTTTTGTTTTGCAGGTGGCAATTGTCCTGCGGGTGAGCAAGATTTAGGTTAACTGTATTGATTGCTATTGATTATAATTTTGGAATTTTCAGGGGCAACTCTTGAAAAAGGAACTTTTCTCTAGGTGTACCCAGTGGGAATCAACCCTGTGCTCTCTTGCAACAGAAGTGATAACTATAACCACTAGGCTACTGGACCAATGCCACACTAATTGGAGAAAAAAACATCTATCCATCTCAGATGTCTGTGCACAAGGGTTTTTTTCAGTCCAGTTCACGGACTGTTGGTTTCAGTCTGCGGTTCAAAAATTCAGGTCACATGATAACATTTTTGTGGCTCTGCAGTTTGCAAAACACTGACCATGCAATGCCATTTTAGTTGTGCCTGCCCGCGGCCGCTAAGCAGAAAACCACGAGTTGAAGAAATGTTGAAAACAAAAACAGGTCAAAGTTATAGCGGGGCTCCCACGCGCGCGAAGCGCGCGTGGGACAGAGCCCCATACTCATGGAATATGGTCAACCTCTTTTCGTTTGGTTGTCACGTGACTGACCGAGCGTACGTACGTACACGTCTACAGATTGTACGGGTAGGGTAGGGCAGACTATGAAAAGGAAGGGAGGGGTATCTCAGGCGTGTCTTGGCAAATCCACATCTTTTATATTGGACATTCACATGGTCAATTGACAGCTGTCAAAACGGGATAGCCACTGACCAGTATCACACCATATTGTGGGCTCATGTGTGAACTCATCGAGGTGACGTGATTTATTTGGAAGCTGTCCGCTGACCAGTAATTGTTTTACGAGATTGCGGGCTCAAGGCTCGAGTTTCTGGTAGCCCGCGTATTTTTGGCGGGAAATTGCGTTGACGACTGAAAAAGACATTTTCAGTTCATTGTCCCTTTGAGACACAATATTATTACTCTACACTGTTAAAGTTTTACTAAAGGATAAACGAAACAATTTCTATTGCTATGTCAACAAACAAAAGCAGAGAAAATATAATTTGCAGAACACAGGGTTCAGGTGAAGAGCAACGGGAAAGAGAGCGGCAGAGAGCAAGAATTAACTGGGGAAGAATGAGCGAAGAAGATCGCGAAAGAAGGCGCGCTCGGGAAAGAGAAAGGAGACGAAATTATAGCGAAGAACGCCGACAAGCAGAAAGAGTCCGGGCTCCAGAAAACAGACAAAATGTTAACGAAGAACGCCGAGAAGCGGAAAGACTCCGTGCCGTGGAAAACAGACAAAATTATAGCGAAGATCGTCGAGAAGCGGAAAGACTCCGTGCTGTGGAAAACAGACAAAATTGTTAACCGACCTCGACACTAAACTATAGTCAAAAACGTTTGTGAATTCCTTCGCAATATTTTAGAATGCATTTACAGTTTAAAGGGAAATGAAAGTACTAAACGGGAGCCCCGCTTTTAGGCTTGGCTAAATCTATATTATCCCAGGAAAAGCCTTGTCTGAGGATATTAAAAGGGGCATTATAAAGACAATTTTGCAAAATGGTGGAGACCGTATGGGGTATGTGTTTTTTTTGGAGCAAGTCCACATTTAGTGGTCGTGGGAACAACAAAAATGGCATCACATGATCAGTATTTTGCAAACTGCAGAGCAGCAAAAAAATGTTATCACGTGACCAGACGTTTTTAACCACAGACTGAAACCAACGATCCATGAAGTGGGCCGAAAAAAAGCCCTTTTCCATGGACGTCTGAGATGGACAGTATTAAAATCTTCTCCATGTTACTGAAAATGAGCGCATGTACCGTATTTTAGTGCATTTAATACCAGTCGTATGACTTGACTACCCAGCCATTCTAGGCCGGCTACCTTCCTTTCATTGTACCAATACTGCTGATAAAAAGTCTTACAGTTATCAAAATGAGCATGCATCTCATTAGCAGCAATCCTGGACATAAATGCATCTTGCACTTTGCATGCGAATAAAACCAGAAAACACTGAAAGGGTTTCAAACTATCTAACACAATAATGTCATCTAAACCGAGAAAAAATCATTCAAAAATCATTCAAAATGTACACGTACATCAACATTAGAAGCAAACAAGCCTGTTCTAGATGCCAGAATACTTAAGGACTTGTCAAACCAACGATTTCTGCAATCACTAGCTATAGATTCTAGACAGGCCTGCAAAAGTAAAGATAACATTTTCAGAGTATTAAAAAAAAAAACCAAAAACAAACAAACAATGAAAACAGTGATTTCTTGACAAACAAGAGGCTACGTGCAACCTACTCTCTGGCAGATTTCTGCTTGACCTGACTTTGGGTGCAAAGGTCACTAACTGATGGCATTTCCAGGTCACATACACTTAAAGACTCAGAAATTCAAAATGTTCTGCTTTTTATAAAAGAGCACCATCAGCAGATTTTTGATAAATTTCTATTTTTGTACTCTTGTATTTGCAGTTTATGCTATTTTGAGAGTTTTTCATCTTAGCTAGGGAGCATTTGTGGATATTCACTTAAGATTTCCCCTTGCCACCCTTCAGGTCAGAAAAAGACACACCAGTACAAGGTTCAACTCTGCTTTTAGTTATACTGACAGACCCTTTGCATAAATGGCACTAGTATTTGAATAACAATACTTGTACATCTTAAGCCTGGACATTTCTCATATATGTGAGGCTTAAGGTGTATCAGTATTGCCATTCAAATACTAGCACCATTTATGCAAAGTGTCTGTTTGATGCAGCGGATAATGCTCTTTCAGTCATAATACCTGGACTGTAGGAGCTCATTCAAGAACATGCAGTGTTCCAGATAAGAGATGGGTCTTTGGCCAGGAAACCCAATGAAGCAGGACACCTCACCAGACAAATCATTTCACGTTAACCGTAATTATAATGCACCAGACAGTGACTTTACAGATTTCACTCTGTCTAACGACAGACAATTTTACTCATCAACAGGGTACCCCTTGAGCAGGAAAAGGTTAACACCCTCTCTGTCTGCTCAAAAACTTATGTCCCCATTAACCCTTTAAAGCCAGTGTTGTTGCCGCCTTGTAACCTATTTGTTTTTACGTTCTTTCGTTTGGTCACATTGTCATGCCTGTTATTAAGTTATTCTGTTAAGTAATCTTGCATAATTTTGCTTCGACTCTGTTAGACTAAGTTCAGTTTTGCTTTTTAAGTTGACACTTGCTTCCAACCTTTGATCAAGTCATATCCCATTTAGATTATATGTTGTCCTGGAATTCAAACACCATTTGTAAGTGTCCTTCTAGCTTCGCTTTATTTCATTTTGTTTTAGTTTTCTTGTCATTTTCAGTTTGTAATTTATCCCAGCCTGTGTAATTTGTTTCATTTTCATTTGTTTGGTAGTAACCGCGACATTCAATTAAATGAAGGGCTCCAAGCCAAAACGTCCTAACTGACTTTTGCCTGATTTTTAGGTCATTTCTCAAAATCATGGCCAATTTCCACCGAATCAACTGCACTAAACTTACGGGGTGAACATCTCCATGCTATATAACAAAAATTACAGCAAAACTGATGAAAAGTAGCAACAAAAAAAAAAACAACAACAACAAACAAACAAATTTTACCTGTATTTGCATATTTTCTAGCTCGTGCCCCACCCACCTCCCCTTTCCCAAAGCCACAGAATTTTTTTTCCTTTTCCTTTGTTATTTTGTTCACATCACTTAGGATAGGTAATTCCATAACCTTAATTTCCATGTACTGCATGAAATTTGGCCGCAATTTTCCGAAAATGACCAAATGCACTAAAAAGGTCAGTTAGGACATTTTTGCTCTGAGCCCTTCAAATGTTTTATGTGTGAGAGCGCAATGAAAATTTGGGACCTTTGATTTTTGGCCTTGACAGCCTGACAGTGACTTTACAGAATGATTTCACTCTGGCTAACACCAGATGAGTTTACTCGTCAATAGGGTACCTCTTGGGCGGGAAAGGGTTTTATAATTTAAGACTTGAGGACATGTATAGAGGTCAAATGGTATTGGGAACTCCGCCTCTAAGACTTATCTGGAATGCTGCAAGAAAGTCCATTGTGAGGAAATGATGCACAATTTATTAAAAAGTTAAAGGTGAATTAATTATTTCTACCTAGTTTGAAATTACAAATCAAACTTGGTTGAAATAATTTTTACCTGAAATTGAATTTACCTACAATATATGATACTTGTACATAAAAAGGGATTGACATGTTTTTTGACGCTGTTCGTTTTAGTGTTCTACACAATCAATTTGTTTCTCTTGAAACCAATCTTCCTAGTACATGTTGCTGAACTGAGTTTTGCAACATGCTGATCAGTAGCTAATTCAGGTAAAGTATTCTGCAGTCGGGTATAGAATTCATAGTTACGTTTACTAATGATTTTGAAAAGTATGTTGTTCATGGAAGGATCAAGGAAAGGGCAAGAAACAAATCTCACACACTTTGATGGAATTACACGATACAAAATGCTGGCCGAAAGCCGAGCAGTTACAAAAGTCGGACTGGATCAACTTGGATCACTTGACTCGGATCGACGTAAAAGCCGGTTTTCATTAGCAAATATGGTAAGATTTGCTCATGTTAAATCTAAGGTTAGGGTTGGGGTGATTTATCAAGGACTTATTCATTTTTACATCGATCCAAGTCAAGTGATCCGAGTTGATCCAGTCCGACTTTTGTACCTGCCTCCAAAAGCCAGTTCATGTATTCTTCACACCACCGTACCTGAAATGCATGTACATCTATATGACTTTATTTTGTGTGGTTAAAAGAACCCTCTAATTGTAAATATAGAGTCCTGTATGTAGAGTACATTGTATACCACCTTTACACTGACCTCATTCTCTGTAATAGGTGAGGTTTCATCCAAAACCAAGGCAAACAAACTTGTTTCAATGATATCAAGGTTCTTTTGGTTATTTCCATTCAGACTTATCAACCTTTCTCGCAACTGTAGGGGAGGAAAAAGATATGAAAGTTTCCTGTTGGTAATGTCACAGTAGTCTGGACACCAACAAGCAGTGTGCTTTAGTATGTAGTACGAATAAATTGTTTCATAGAGAAAGACTAGTTCTACCACTAAATCAAAAGTTCAGACTTTCTCATCTTAAGGTGGCTCAAACCGGTTTCAACACTTCAAGAAACTCACTTATTGGAACGATTTCACTACAACACTGTATCACGTATTAGCAATGTTGTGGTACCATATGAAACAGCAATTATTGCTGAATAAAAAGCGGTCATTATTGTGACGCAAGACGTAACCATGGCAATGGGAACGGCTTGTAAAAACACCCTATATTTTGGCTTTAGTTGCTCATATCTCAAAAACAAACTCGGTGACTCCCATTTTTTATTGCTCGAAAATGATCAACAGACCAAGATGAAACTTTTTGCAAAGTTTAAAAAAATTATGTGGAGTGGATTCAGAGCCACGTTATTTTTTTTTACTTTTTAAGGTGGCTCTGAATCTGCTGCACAGAATTTTTTGAAACTTTGCAGACGGTTTTATCTTGGTCTGCCGATCACTTTCCAGCATTAAAAAATGAGGGTCACCGAGTTTGTTTTTGAGATACAAGCAACTAAAGCAGAAATATAGGGCGTTTCTACAGGGCTTTCCTGTTACCATGGTTATGTATTACGTCACAATAATGACCGCAGTTTATTCAGCAATAACTGTGTTTCATATGGTAACATAACATTGTTACTACGTGATAGTGTTAGAGTGTCAATCTTTCTGATAAGTGAGGCTCTTGAAAGTGTTGAAACCGGTTTGAGCCACCTTATTATTTTTTAAGTTACCTGTACCTACTCAACAACAGACTCAACAATAGCTTTATTCATCTCTTATTTAGAATAAATTAGATTAAATTACAGTGACATACATTATATTTAATCTGAAAAAATAAGGGTAACTGACAACCTGAAATAACCTGAAATAGTTATAAATGCCAGGTTGCCAGTTAATTATATATATATATTACAGTGTGAAGTCGGTAGCTAATTATAGTAAACACACACAGACACATTAAATACAACAAAAGAAAATAAGGAGATTAACATAAAACAAATAAATATACGACTGCATTAACCTACAGCTATTTGCCTAAAGACACTGGTCAGGAATGTTATGAAGTCATTATCAAATTTCATTAATAATTATTAAGAGATGTTCTTTCAGATTTAATTTAAATGAGGAAAGGGGGGAGCTTTTGAAATCTTCATCTATAGAGTTCCATATCCTAGGGCCTTGAAAACAAATATTGAATTTTCCATAGTTCGTTCGTACCTTAGGAAGATAATAAGACAATTTAGAAGCATGCCGTGTATTACAACTATGGACCTGGTCTAGTTTAGTAAAGAAGGAATTGAAAACAGATGGTAGTAACTGATTATGATATTTATACATAAAAACTCCAATAAGGTACTTAACAAGATCAGGGAATATAATTACACCTAGTAAGTAACTTAAACAGGGGATTGGAGTGATGATCAAAACTAAATGTAATAACTCGAACAGCCTTTTTTTGCAGAATATAAATCGGTTGAAGAGTAGTGCTATAGGTATTACCCCACTTGCAATTAATCCATAAATTAGAAAAGGATAAATAAGTGTATAATATAAGCTCTTCAAAATGTCTTTAGTAATATAATGACAAATTTTACTGAGAATACCAATTCCTCTTCTAACCTTTTTCAGAACACAAGCAACTTGCTTTTTCCAACTCAGGTTAGAATCTATCATGAGCCCCAAATATTTAATATAGTACTTCAGCGCTCAATTTTGTGTTAGATTCCTCCAAATCTTTAACTGTTTAGAGTTAGCTTGCTCAAGAACTGTTACTTTCTGCAATAACTTGTCATATTTCATACTCATAAAGTTCACTGACTTCGTTAGTGAGAGTATCAAGTGATGTGGCGAGTGGTTGTAATTTCCTCTCCAGCATTTTTTCGAAATCCATAGCACTCATTGTGGCCAAAAAGCAGAATTGTAAAAGAATAGGGCACAAATATGAAGAAATAAATAAAGAAGACTAACAAAAAACTAAAAGTAGAGCAGTTTTTGGCGGAGAACAAAACCACGCTGCCGCCATCTTCACCGACAGCTGACTCACCCCAAAAACCCTCAACTCAAAATTTTAAAATTGCAAAACCCTCAACACAAAACTTTAAAATTGCTGCAACAATAAACTCAAAATAAAAGCTTTTTGTGATTGTTTTTGTCAATAATTTTGGATTTTCAAGTTCTTAACACATACAAGGGATACAATGGAAGGAAGTTAGCTCTTACTTATGATTAATACATTCTCTCACCTCATACCAGATACTCCTTTCCTCTCCTGTCAAACAACCAATGCTGGGGCCTCGAATATCTGCATCACTTAAAGACTGTATCGCTTGAAGTTGTCTACAATTTGTAAGAGAATTGTTCGAAAAACATGTCATTATGGGGTGCAATAGGCCATTTCAAAGTTCAAATGGGGACTGGGGACAAGTTTTTAGATTTTAGCCTAATTAAAAATTGAGGCAATCAAACGAAAGATCACATCAAAATTGGGTTTATGAACAAATTTTGAGCTTGTTTAATAGTTAGATTGCAACCATGAGTATTATGATATTACAAAAATCAGAAAAATTAGAGACTTTGTTAATTGGGACCTGGGGACAACAGTTTCAAAAATTTATTTGAAGAGACATTTTGCATAGAATTTTGGCAACCTTCAACCAATCACATTGTCCTTACTATGCAAAAAAAGCCCATGACCTCATGCGCAGCAGTCCAGAATTCTACTAAATAAGCCACAAAGCATCAGAAGACTGCCTGCAAGTGCTCAGAACATTAACACATGGGGTACCAATTGAAGGGCTCAGAGCAAAAATGTCCTGACTTTTTTAGCGCCTTTGGTGATTTTGTGAAATTGTGGCCAAATTTTGTGCAATACACAGAAATTATGTTATGGAATTACCTATCCCAGGTGATGTGAACAAAATAACCTTTTGTTTTTATGCTAATGAGCCCTTCTTCCATTGCTAGGATGTGCAAAATTCAAAATAATTTTTGTTCTAAAATGAGGCCAGTAGGTCTAATTTACATGTATACAAAAGAATAACAAATTGGTCGCCCATTTATGAAAGTGGTCTATTGAATCAACATTCAAGCTAATGATTTACTCACTGTACAGAGGAAACATTTGTAAGCTCATGTATTTTGTCTTGTATATCTATCACTGTTCCTTTTTCGCTCGTAACTGTCATTTCTTTCTTTATTTCTTGTCAAACCATCTCATTGTGTCACTAAACTAGTTTCAACAGTTCCTCGAGTCAGAATTGTTAGATGTGTTCAAAGTTTAACGATAAAGCATAGCTACAGTGTAACCAATCTCAAGTATTAACAGCTGCACTAATCCTGAGAGACTAATGCACCACTTGGTTACATTTTTCCAAGTATGTGTACATCCTTGCACACCATAAAAACATGAAGACATTTACAGATCACTATTAGTGAAATGAAATGATAGAAGATTTATATGGTGCATTTTCTATGTGGTATATATTCAAACGCACTTTACAACACTTTGTGGGGGACTTTGCCAGACTGCTTTTTATGGCGCAGTTCACAATCTTATATGTAAATAACCAGAGTAGAATTCACAGGTGCCCCCAGAACAGATTGAGTGATAGACCATCAAACCAGGGACTACGTACCTACCTACTCTTCTCAGACAGTGTGTGGGTTCTTTAACGTCCCACACAAGTGTTGTGAGATGGGTTCTATGCTTTATCACCCTTATCCGAGAACAATAAAGAGTCTAACCATTTGCAGATGTTCACTACAAAGGCAGCACCTTCTCAGTTATTTTAGTGTTGGTCCATCTGGGATCTGAACCAATGACCTTCTGCTCAGCAGACTGGCACCTTATCCCATTGTGCTAACCAGGCAGTGGTGTACTTGTTGCAGGTAATTTTTAATTTTAGTTCATTTTAATTTTGACAAGTTAATTATTTTATTGACTAGGTAATTTTATCTTTATAACCAGCTCTTTTTTCTGACTGAAGTTAGTTTATATGATTGCATGCCAAGGGTTAATGGTTATGCCTAAGCACTGATTTGAAATGGTTAGATTTTAAGTTAGCCAGTTATGGAATTACTACCAGTATACAGCATGTATGTTCTCATTTGGCATAAATTAAGCTTTGGTTGAGGTGAGTCTGCAACTAAAATAGGAATAAATTCTACTAAAATGGGGGAATTTGCAAGTTGTCCTGTGTGGTCTACTGGATATGAAGGGAAACCCTTAATATAAAGATAGCTGGTTCAAACCACAGTGGCTGAAAGGTATGTTAACTTTCGTTTTTCTCACATCCTGGTGAGTTGGGTTCATAATAATGGTACAAGATAGAGATAAGGAAACAGACAGGAAAAGATAGAAAAGTAGAAAAAAAAAGGAAAGAAAAGTAAACAGTTTCATTTATTTATCTTAAACAGTTCATTAAGACCACAGGAATGGAAAAAGTATTGGTTAAAAAAAAATTACCTATGAAAAATCTTAAACCACAATTGCATATTCATGTGTAGCAATTATCTGTGGTGGCACATCTATGCACTGTGCAATTACATACTAAACACCAAAGAAACTGATTCCACTTACTGTTCAATTTCAAGTGGTGACATTGGCTCCATATCTTCATCCAATACTGTGCAGCTGAATATTCTCCCTTTTGTTTGCACAATGATGTGGCGAGGTGAACTACATGGGGCTTATCAATTGACAACAATAGTCAATATACGTGAGTTGCATGGGTAACACCCAGCTGAACCATATATAAGTAACAAGAAGAAAGATCTTGGCATGCATTTCTCGAACTGAAATGTTTTGGGCCGATTCCAGATGCCAGAATTCCTCAAATGGCTATCTTCAAAATGAAAACATTTGTGAGCTTGAACCTTGAACCGTGTCATTCCTTTTCCCTTTTCTAAGTTAAAACAATGTTTATAAAGGACCAGCCTTCGAGTATAAGTGGATTGTAGTTTTACAAATGTCTCTTTGGGACTTTCCAGAAACGGGCCACTGGACACAATATTATCACCAGTATGTCATAGCATTCACCAGGAGCTGGATCAGGCTAATCTTATTATCCATAATCCACAGAATGTCATGTCATGGTAGTTTTGCCATTCTTTTATTAAAGTCAAAATGGGGTAAAGATCAGAACTTAGCACAACATTCCTGAAGACCTATTACAGGAAGGAGAAATCAAACACATTTTGGTGGGAATAAGAGCTATCCCTGCTAAATTTTTGGGTGATTTTGTCCAAACTTGAAAAAATTGCTGACATGTTCCAGTTTCAGTGCATTTCCATGATTTCTGTTCTTTGCTGCAAGTGACAAAAAGTAGGACTTTTCAAGGACTTTCAGGGATACAATTTTCATTTTTTTGAGGACACTGAATGCAGTGCAAAGTCAAACCAATGGAATGGGTTTTTACTGGTCTCTTTTGCTATTTTGTGTCTTTACTTCTTTGCCCGAAACATTTTTGTCATATTAGCCACTTGACAATCGGGTTGGATGCCGTGAGCAGTACCAAATGCAATTTTCATGGACTTTCAAGGCCTTGAATTTTAGTTTTGAAATTCAAAGACTTTCAAGACAGGTGTGATCCCTGTACATGTATTTTATCGTCTCACACACTATTGATTAGAGCTTCTGCTCTCATCGTTACATGAATTTTCTAGCGTAATCATGACTACTGTATAGGTACAAAAATTTGCTGAAAATTTGCTTTAATCATGCAGTGTAACAATCTTATTCTAAATTTGCAGTTGAAATTTTCTGCTTGTTCATCAATACATGTTCTGTGAGGGAATTGCAAAAAGTGTAGAACAGCTGAATTGTATTCACACTTGAATGTAATAATTATAAAAGCTGTGTGCAACAGATTTATAGTTCAGATAATAATTACTGGAACAAGAACCTGTATTTATTTTAAGAAACCGAACAATATCAACAACAACAAAAAAGCATTCTATGCACCTGTTACAAAGCTGGTTCTCAGAGAATCTTTTTCCTTTCCAGGAATTTTGCAGCAGGAGAAGAAACGAGAAAACTGAAACATACACATTGGCACTGGACCCATCTTCTCAACAGGTAGTTCCTGTCTGGGTTTTAAAAGTAGAAACAAAGACAATAAGTTTGGAAGAATAATAAGTTTAACAAAGTTATTTCCTGTAGTTCTGGGATGAGTTGTTCGAAGCAGGATTTAAGAGCTAAGCCTGAGTTAAGTCCGATTAGAACATATAGGTTGCCATGGTATTTATCCTGGTTTAGCACTAACCCTGAGTTCAAGAGACGAGTTAGAAGTTGTGTTACTGAAATTGTGTGACTTGAGATGTTGCTAAGAATAACTTGTAAATCAATGCTAGTGAACTTCCATCTAGGTGTCGGAATTTGGAGATCGTTGTTATAACTTGTGTAGCGACTGTACATAAGGATAAAAGCTGTTTGAAACTGTGGAATTTTTGTATGATCTCATATGTTGTTTTTACTAGAATAGCTGGGACAGATAACCCTAATGAACACCCTGCTTCAAACAACTCGATCGGCCCTGTATGAAATGTACCGATACGTTGTAGGTAAAAAATAATCCCTGAGGTCAAAACTATTTCAGTGTAGTTTGAATATTTGCAATTTTTTTGTTTCGTTTATGAATACTAGAGAAAGGAGATTTCCAATCAAACTAGGGTTCACTTATTTTGACCTGACATAATTGATATCAATCTGCAACATATACAGGAAGCATGACTGAATGGATTTACTGTAGTTAAGTTTGATCAAAGGTTGAGTAAAAGACTACATGAAAGGACATATTAGAGGCTGTAGATAATGGACAAGATTAGCCTTATTTAATAATGGAGAGGAATGAGAATCCAGCATTGTGGTTCCCACGTCATCAACCTTAATATCACCTTCAACCAATTGAAAATTGAGAAAACGAGAAAACTCCAAGGTCACTAGGATGAGAGAGGGGATAGAGGGTCATGTATCCTAAAATAGGTCCTGGCAGGGGGGGAATGGCATTTGGGGGTATAAGGGGTGTCACCTGTTAAGGTTATCAACTCCTCTGAGCCTAGGAGGTGTTAAGGGTCAGCTGTAAGGGTTGGTAATTTTTAAGAACAACTCCCACAAAAACCTTGTTTTTCAACTTCAATTAGTGGCCCTCATGCTTTGTATTCGGGTCATAAAGTAAACTTGAATGGAATGTCTACGAACTTGGTTAGTAAAGTGTACATTACTATACTATACCTGTAGAGTTTCTGCCAAATAAGAAGAATTGCATGAACCACAAGGGCACTTCTCTTGATTTGAGTGCCAAGTTGCACTGGCCACATGTCTGTGATGTTAAATGGTCCTCCAACATTGACCATAGGAGCTGCTGGAGAGCGAGATGTCAAATATGCCACATCTTCCCACCATGTCTCAAGCTAAATGAAAAGAGAGATCCCTTCTTATTACAAGAATACCACCGGCTGAATAGAGGGGTCCCTGTTCACCACTGTGAGTTTCAACCACACCTTGAGCACAAAAACCTCTTCAACAAATCATTTATTTATTGGTAGAATCACTTTTCCAAAAATTGAAGTCAGCTTGTTGTATAAATTATATCAATTATTCAATTATTTTCAATATCATAAAGGACGACGGCTTCACTTGAAACACTCCCATTAGAACTGAGTGTCAATGATCAACATCAATTTAAAGTGTAATGAATCTTGATGCTTGACTCAATCAAGACTTTTATTAATATATGAAGTATTTTCAATATTTCATCAGGTATGGCCTGACTTCTTCAGTGGCTGACATACCTCTTGCATGTCTCTGATCTTACTAATATGTTCTTTGTTCATGGTTTTGTGAGTTTCACAATAAAAGCAAAATGAAACAAAGATGCTACACGTACATGGACAAAAATAAAACTTCTGATTCAGAGTGAGCAGTGTCTTACATAAATTTTCTTCACTCACCCAATTTCTCATGGTTTTGCCCCTTGTCTCCAGTTTCTTCTGAAGTCCTTTTCCAATTCCATTGGCAAATTCATTCACAACAAACTGTGTATGGCAGAATTCCTCTCTTGTGAGGTGAGGCTTCACTGTATCAAAGACATACCCAGCAACTTAAAGGAACTGTGATCACAACGTTTTCTAGGGTAAACTATCTTCTGAGGGTTGTCACTAACATTTAAAAAAATAAGTACAAGGAGAGTTTAAGAACGTTGATGGCACTGTGGGAACCTCTGGGCCCCTATGTTCTCTACATTTTCTCTTTTTACTGGTGAATTGTAGCTGGCAAAACTATGAAAGTAGCTAGTGATATCGCCAGATTTTGACAACCCTGTGCATTGATAAGACATTATAATGTGTTGGGTACAGGAGAGCACACCGTATTGTTGGCTTTCGGCTTCCTACATCTTAAATAACAGACCACAAAAATCCAGATGATTCACCCCCTCAAGATTAATAGTTGCTTTTTTTAGTGACATGTCAAATTATCATCTAAGGAAACTAGTATACACTTTAGGAAGGGTGCATTCTTTTGAAACTACATATATTCTGTTCATTCACGTCGGTATAGCATAATGTCGATTGAAGCCCGACCATGCGATTTCAAAGACTATCCATATAATAGGAGTACTCAAACTCACTGTTACAAAGTGCCAACATAGTGGCTACTCTCAACTAGTAGCCAGAAAAAAAAAAACATAACAAAAACAAAAACACATAGAAAAACATGTTTAACAGCCTTGCAGTCAGCCACCTCAGTCTGCACCTTTTTGTTCTGCTCTGCCATTTTGAAAGCCATGTCGCATCTCAAAGATGAAGTAAAAGCACCCACGGGACATTGACAACAACCTTCAAATCTTGAGGTAATGTGAAGTTGAAGGTATTTAAAAAAAGTGGTTTGGTCAAGCACTTTAAAAGCCAACCAAAACTAATTATTGAAGCAATTTTGTCTGCTGTCCCCTGTGCCTTAATATTGTAGTTAAAAATTTTTCATTTGTAATAAAAAAAAAAAAAAAAAAAAAAAACTAGGTGCATATTTTAATTTTTTTTTTAACCAGATAATTTTTCCCTGATTCCTATGGTCTTGTTCAGATTTTGCTTACTTTTCTTCTGTTTTTTTCTGCCTTTCTATCTTTTTCCTGTTTGTTCCCTTATTCTCTCTATCTTGTACCATTATCATGAACCCAACTCACCAGGGTGTAAGAAAGAAGAAAGTTAACTTACCTTTCACCAACTGTGGTTTGATCCAGCTACCTTTATATTAAGAATCTGCCTTCATATCCAGTAGACCACACAGGACAATTTGCAAATTCCCTCATTTTAGTTGAATTTATTCCTATTTTAGTCCCAGAATCACCTCAACCAAAGCTTAATTAATGCCGAATGAGAACATAAATGCTGTGTACTGGTAGAATCCATAACCAGCTAACTTAAAATCTAACCATTTCAAATCAGTGTTTAGGCATAACCATTAATCCTTGCCACAGAATGATATAAAAGTAACTATAGCCAGAAAAAATACCTAGTTAATACACCTTTTGTCTTATTGAAAGTCTTTTATGATTGTATAATAATGCAATTGATTGTGAGTTCTCGTGCAAATTGTGTTATTGAAAGTCTTTTGTTGAAAAAAGGATTGTCCAAAAGTGTAAATAATTGTCGTTTCGTGGCCACAAATTTCATTTCGACCAAAATGAAAATACAGTTACAGTCAATGAAGGTCAAAGGACAGTATTGTTTTTCTTTTATGATTTTGAATGCTGACATGTGCAAATGCTATTGTAAAATACTCCTCGCACACCCTTTAATCACCTTTAATACTTTAACGATTCACTGAAATAAAAAATATGTGTAGACCTACATAAGAACACAAGAAAAGTACAGGAACAAGAAACGAAGAAAAGTCTAAACTGAAGATGGAAAAGTTACAACACTTACAAGATCTGTGCGGCACTCCGGTTTTACAACGACTGATTACAATGTACGCAAACGACACTTTTATATCAAAATTACACAAAAAGAGTGAAGAAACATTATACATGAAATACTACAAGTTGCATAACGTGTAGAAACAAACGAAACTAATTAGAAACAAAAACGAATGAAAAACTAAGGAAAGAACAGGAAGGCTAATTACGAACAATATCAAAAAATGCAAGTAAAAAACAAAGGACTTGCGAATCGTGGCTACAGCTATTCTTGAACGTTCCTTACGCGCAATTAAAGATCATATTGGTGTTAATGACAGTATATTGACCATAATGAAACAGATCTGGACACAAATGAATGTTTATTTTCTGTAAATGAAGAGAAGTGGCTTAGCACTGAGAGGTTTATGGCCCTGGAGCAGGGTTTGTATTAGAAGATGAGACCCAGGTACCAGCACCAGTCTACTTACAGGGAGTATCCAGCTTCTTTTAAGTACAAATTGAAATTCAGCATCAGTTCAAATGGGGTACCTGAATACTCAACGTCAGGTACACCTTTATCTCAAAAATTAAATGAAAACCCCGCTGGAGGAACATGAAAGTTATGGCCCTGTAGTGACGAGAAACTAACATTTCAAGCATGATTTTCCCACTCAGTGAAGAATTCTTCCACACTACATATTGAACATGAGGAATGTTAACATGAGACAGAATGTAATGTAATTTCAAGCATGATTTTTCCACTCAATGAAGGATTCTTTCACACTACATATTGAACATGAGAAACGTTAACATGAGACAGAATGTAATGCAATCCCACCCAGACATTGTGCCCCAATTGGTGAATATCTCTTGTAATGGTATTTTCTTTGCGTGTTTTTTTAAAATCCCATTGCAGCTTTTTTCACTCTCCAAGGAGGTGCTGAGGTGGCCGAGGCTGTTGAACTTGTTTTTCCTGTTTTTGTCCTTGTTACTGCATGTCTGTAAATCACTATGTTTGAAGTGAAATAACTTTGGCATTGCATACTTCAGGACCTATGGTCCCTTGTTTAATCTGGGATTTAATTCCTATTCTAGTTAACGAATATTGTAGCACATGGAAAAAAAGAATAGTTTTTGTGCAGGTGGCCAGTAATAACTACATGTGGCCCACACAATAAGTCTGATCTGCATGCTGCCCAATTGACTTCCTCAAAAGAATGTATATTCCTGGAACCCATATCCTCATCATTCCATTCATCCTGCTATTGGAAACAGAATAAACAGAATGCTATTATGTTTATGTTGTGGTATAAATTTTTGGCTAGTTCCAAATTTTTAAACTGCTCTCTATCACTTTCTACAGTCTTAGATTCATTCCCATGATCTGGAACATTGGAAGATAATCAGTACCTAAACTGGTCTAAAAAACTGAAATCCAAGAATTAATTTAAACCACAACATTTATACCAAATAAGAAAAGGTGCTCAAAGAACACAGCTACTATTCTGTGTATTCTAATTGCAGAATAGTCCCAGAAGAATGTGCCTTTTGTTTCAGTTCAAAGTCTTATTACCATACACCTGGTATATTGGCATTTTAGAATAAAATAGAAGTTAATGACGGAAAGCAAATTCTGGTTGGAGTCTGGGGATGACTCTCTGCCTATCACCTGATTACCTTATTAGGTTCCCTCTCTCCCTTTAATTTGCCCACGACTTTTAACTGTCAGACTTGTTGCGGCTAGTTCTTTTGTGCCGCAGTATTTTCATCCCTCCCTCCCTCCCTCCCGTTTTGCTTTCTGGCTTTTAACCATTGGTACCTCTACTGCTTGTTACCTACTCAGTTCTAATTAATAAAATACGGGCGGGGAATGGCTGCCTGCTGCACCCCTTCAGCCCTGTGCTGAAGCTCTCCGTCAGGGAGAGAGGGGGCACATTGTTCTCCACTGGACTGGGTTAAGTTACTCGCCCCCAGGACATTATATATGCCAGCAACTATGCCCGCCTTGCAGTACAGACATGAGGCACCCCCTCGGCATGGCGCCATGTGTCGAGGCCCCTCATCCCGGGGTTTAGACGGTCGGTGGCTGTATCCAAGCCTTGCCAGTTCGTTCCCTGCTCCAAATTATGCCCAACTTGTGTTTGTTGTCATTTATTGCACATCCAGTCATTAATATGAAGCAACTGCATTTGCAATTGAAAATGTTCCAATTTGATGATTCAATGGTAAATGAAAAGTCAGTGCACATTGATCTTCATGTAACATTCCTGACCAATTAATCCAGATTACCTCTATAAATAATTATACATGCATTACCTGAATCCAAGTATTTTTCACATGTTTGAGCTAATGGAGGTACTGGAAGACTTGGGAGTTTGTCTTGCAGATCAAAAGTCTTTTCCATGTTTTTGCATACAGATGATACTAGAAATGTAAAAGAAGGCACCGAAAGTCATTGCATTTTCTTGCGATACCACTGATCATAAATTATGTAATACTTACTTTGCACTTGCCTTTTTGAACACTCGTGGGAACAAATAATTTTTATGTCAATAGGTGCAAATTCCAGATTGCCCTAACAAAAATTATTAATTTCTATGTAGAGTATCCTCTCCTGAAACAAGTTCCCCAAGAGATTTTAAAATAGACCATATTAAAGACTGATGCTTCTCTTTGACAATAAGACAACTTTCTTTATACAGAACACATCTTCTGTTCTTGAGAACAGGTCACTAAATCTCCTGGGCTGAGCCATTCAAAGCAGGGTTTCTCCTGAAATTAACAATTGTGATCAAAACCCACATCACATGTACAGGTTGTCATGGTATTTAACCTGGTTTAGTGCTAACCCGGGTTCAAATAAACTCAGCCCTATAGGATAAGAACCAAATTGGGGGGAGTGGTTTTTATTAATTTTTTTTTTCAAATTAATGTCACATTTTCTTGCACCTTTCACCTGAATCTGTTGCTGACTGACTTCCATTGCCGGATTAGCCTTAGTAAGCGCTAGTGGCAATTACCTTGATTAAAGATTAAAGATGTGTAAAAGAAGCTGGTAATCCTGTGCGAGGACAGGTGAATTTCTTTTCTGAGTCAGTGTCACTGTGGGTTGATATAAAATGGTGAGGGGCGATTTGCGTTATATTATTGGGTGTAAACAGCAAGTTTTCATAAACACTACACCGGGCCTGAGTTCCGCCACGCGCTTCTGCATTTGAGTCTTTTTACGTTATACAGCTTTGTACGTAGACAGACAAGCCTCACAAACTGATGCATCGAGCCCCAACTCTGAATCTATCTATATAGTCTTGTACGAAAAAATCGTACTGTAGGTGTGTACATGGGTAGTGGCAGCGTACTGCGCACCATTCTGATCGATCCTTGTAAATGGATGCCTCCAAACAAATTTACCTCAGCTTCTTGTTGTTTTCGATTGATACTCAACGCAAGAAACAATATAATGGAAAGGTTGCCAAGGGCACATAGTTACCTGACAATCCACGGCTACAAAGTGGGAAAAGCTTGAACCAACGTACGCTCCACAATCGCATTTCGTGCGATTCGCACGATTCGCAGCATGTGGGATGGAGAAGGACTGGAAACGATTTATATATATTTAAAAAGATGGCACTGTAATATCAGAACGTTAAGTTGCAAAACGTGCAGATGCATGTCCAGATAAATTTACTTTTAATTCATGCCAATTAGCATAAAATTTTCAGAAGACTTGACAACTCCACAGTCATCGACTCCACAGTCATCGACCAATAATTGAGACACTTCATTGGGTGTTACACGTCGGACAAAGCGATGATTTCACTGTATCTATTCTTTTGATGAATCAATCTGATTTCCTTGTTGTTCTTAGCTTTTCTTCGACATTAAGACTTTGAATGGCTGGTTTAGACATCCTTTCACCCGAGGGACTACGCCTCGATGGTCGAAGATCCCACGAACTTCGAAAGATCGTTTGCAGAATGGGAGTCTTTAAACAAGCCGATGGTTCCGCGTACATCGAGATGGGAAACACGAAGGCTTTGGCCACCGTGTACGGTCCTCATGAAGTCACGACTAAGTCTAAAATGCTTCACGATCGAGTGCTGTTAAATTGTCAGTTCAGTATGGCGACGTTTAGCACGGGCGAAAGAAAGAAAAGACCAAAAGGAGACAGACGATCAACCGAGACCTCAATGCTCATAAGAAGGACGTTCGAAGCTGCGATTCTTAGCCAACTTTATCCTCGGTCGCAGATTGATATTTATGTGCAGGTAAATTTTTCATGAGGTAAACCTTTCTGTGAAGGGAAGGTGGATTGCGATTGTTCGATATTCAGCAATACAGCAAGCTTTATATTGGGTATACAGTCGAACCCCTCGTAAGCGGACACCCTTGGGACCGCCTCGAAGTGTCCGCTTACGAGGGGTGTCCGCTAACGGGGGGTTGAAATTTCAAAAAGAGTTAAAGGGACAAGAACAATGAAAGCATCGTTTAATCACAAAGTAAGCGTGTTACAGATGCAGAAATTGATTGGTTTAGGTGAAAACAGAATCATCAATGTCCGACAACGCTTCTAAACTACAAGAAAGGAAAAGCCAACGGTAACATAACAGTTGTGTACTAC
>BLFK01000733.1:456972-468156 GCA_014634185.1 Astreopora myriophthalma
TCATAAAGGAATAAAAAACGCACCGAGTGCATTGTTGATTCATAATTTATAAGCATGTGGGAATTTTTAAGAACAAGAGAGAAGTGCCTATAGAGAAGCACGAGCCATAGGTGAGTGCTTCTGGCACTTCTCAAGTGTTCTTAAAAATTCCCAAGTGCCTTATATAACTCAGCAATGGATGAGGACAAGTTTTTTATTCCTTTTAGAAAATAGCAACTAACAAAACAGGTGAAACCACTTGTTTGTGTCAAGAGATTAGCACGTGCACACTTGTGAGGTAGCTGGCGTACATTATAATTCCACTATGCACACGCGTGCATATGTTGAGATATAATGCACTCGATTTGATTCAATTCAGTCTTAGGGTGTGTAATTACTTGAACATTTTATAATGCATAATATTGTTCGTGCAAATGAAGCTTTTACGGTAGAAATAAAGACGAAAGTGTATTTCTTTGTTCAGCAATAAGTTACTACAGTTATGTGTGAGCCACATAAAAAGTGAAACCAGGAATGGTAATAAAAGCATACAAATACTGGAGACCAAGGCATTTTCTCTGTATCTGGGAAACAGATACAGAATGAAACCTTTACCTTACCGTTCAGAAAAGAATCTTACCATTCAGTGGTATGTAACTGTGCAACTGAAGAGTAAGGTTTTTATTCTGACATTGGGTAGAGACATTTGAGGGTTTGGCCTACAACTGGTGCTAGGTCCATGCAGTAGAAGCTTACTTTAATAGTGTCAATGGTCCTTGTTGTTGTTTGTTGTAGGGGACTAGTTATAATTTGGTGGTTTTTGTGTTGTGTCATTGCCACCATGTCCGTGGACATATCTGTAAAGGGTACACCAGTCCGCTCATTAGCTCCTTTTGTTTGTCCACCATATTGATATAAGTAACTGTCTCTAAATGTCAAATTATAAACAATTTTCATGATGGTGTCATTTGATTGCAATTACCAGAATTCATTTTCTTTTTGCTTCTTGTTCCAATTTTTTAGTCCCAGTGGGGTTTTAAGCACAATTATTGTGTTGATTAGCAGGAGAGGAGCAAGGCCTGGGGGATTCTTGTAGTCAAAACATGCAATCCTGAAATTGTCCCCCTGAACCAGCATTGGTTTTTATTGACAATTGAAAAACACCAAACAACAAGTTAGCTGATCCTCTATGTAGTCTTTCATCCTAAAACTTAGTTACTTCTGCTTAGGATCATGACTTGAAGACCGATGCCAGATAATGACTGTGACTGACTGGTAAACTAATCCTTGCATTTTTGCTTTTATCATCACAGATTCTCCAAGCTGATGGTTCTAATCAAAGTGCTTGTATTAATGCTGCAACGTTGGCTCTTATTGACGCTGGGATTCCTATGAAGGACTATGTGAGTGCGTGCACAGTGAGCTTTGTCAATGACAAACCACTAATGGATGTAAACTACTTGGAAGAGAGCTTTGGCGGTCCACAATTGAGCCTGGCAGTATTGCCAAAATCTGGGAATATTGTAATGTTTCAGATGGACTCCAGACTTCATATGGATAACCTGGAAAAAGTGCTGGACTTAGCAAAGAAGGGTTGTACAGATATACATGTACTGCAGAAACAGACTGTGCATGATTTTTCCCAAGAGTGTTTACCTTCTCTATGTGTGAATTGAGATCATAATAAAAGAAATGTGTTTTTTTTTGTTATGTATGCCACATACAAGTCATGTTGTCTTTGGTATTTTTTTCCTTATGACGTACCACTGTTTCATAAATGAACAGGAGTGTTTTATTGAGTCACTCTTAAGGTCATGCATTATTAATAAGTTTTTGAATTATATGTATCACATAACTTCTGTATATTTGTCATGTTTGAAGCAATGGATGAAAAGCATTTATACTTTTCACTTTTCCCTGACCATGGATATTCAAAACATTGAATTTTGAAAGTGAATGGAATAGGAGTCAGTCCTAGCAAGTCAGTCGGATTGGTCAGTTCTAATTTTTTCTTTAGGGCTGATCTCTTGGAAATATTAAGTAAGTGGTGGTGTTCTCCTAACAAGCATGGGAGACCCATATCTTTTTAAATTTTGCTTCTTTTGCACTCATCCTATCATGCATCCCAAATCAGAAAATTTTGGAAAATCGGCTTTTGGGCACTAAAAAAACACACAGAAACACCTGTGTGGGATCACCTCTTTAATCCATTTCATTTAATTCATTCTCTTTAATTAACAAGTGTGAGGATCACCTCTTTAATTCAATTCTAACCCGCACTTCACAATCATTTCAGAAACACCTGTGCAAACCAAACACTGATGAGCCTCTAGGGCCATTAATTAAAGGATGGTTAATGACCACGTGCTTGCAAACAGAGCTGGTAGGTGTGAACCAAAAAAAGCTGGGGAGAAGGGGGGGGGGGGGCACTGCCTCTTATTTCACTCAGGGTTGATCAATTTTCCAGATTTAGACAAACCACTGGTCAATGCACTGGTCAAGGTTTAAAGAAAAATGGACTTTTAAAGGGGCTGTGTCACGGCAGTGCAGTACATTTTGTTTAGTTTTGGGAATTACTTACCCTTACTTGCTGTTCAACTTACTGTCACCCAGGAAGTTACAGTTACACAACAAATCAAAGCTTTGTGACAAAAAAATGTCTCCCAAGTGTACATAATAAAAGTTACAAACAACAAAGATAAACTTTGAAAAACTGTTAGGCTGAACAGTTTTGAAAAAATTATCCCAGTTGCAATCCATTTTAATCTCCTTCGATGTTGCCCATCGTGGTCTCCTTTTGTGTTTTCTCTTTTATTCAAACCTTCCTTCCATGTTTTAAGCAGTTATTTTCTTTTTTCACTTGATTTCTTTGGCTGTTGCTGAATGTGGCTAAATTTCGTGACACAGCCTCTTTAATTTATAACAAGCTATTTTTTTTGCTGCAAGATTAGGAATTTCATAGTTGCTGTCAATTTTTTTTTACCAGCTTCCAGTTCAAATGTACACCTCAAAATTTTTCTCATTTTCTCATACTCAGTACGCTTTCTAAAAAGTTGGGATGGGGGCTCCCCTCCCGATTCCCCTTTGCCTGACTGGTGTCTGTATAGGAATCTGCAGTGAACAGTGGTTCGCGTCCCGCAATAGCTTTAATGTCGGAGCCCTAGAAATAAAAATAGGTATGTTACGTGTTGCAAAAATATTCAAAATGGTCAACTCATTGATGACAGAATGGCGCCAATTTCCGCTTGAAGGTTCCCTACACACCAGCACGAACTCTCACATGACTTCCGTCATCCAATCAGATTACTCACTCTGGTTGACCAAGATGGCGGACTGCTTGAAGTTAGCCCTGTGCGTTGAGGTGCACCCAAGTCCGACGATTTACATTGTACTTGGCTCAAATGCCTTTTAACCAATGTGTGAGTTTGAATTTTTTGGAAGTGGTCAATTGGCGGCAATCATAAGTTTCTTGGTGGGGTGACAGTCAAAGCAATCCGCTGCAAGATTTGTCCACTCGATTTCAATTATCCGAGAGGAAAGGAGAGCTCAGGCGAGGGCCATTGGCTCCATGTCAAACTGTTTTCACGGATTATTTGATGGAATATCAGCTTAAATGGTTGTTCAGCAGCTATTGGAAGAGGTAAGGAGTCAATATGGCCTATTGGTGAAATCGGCCAAATCCACTGCATTGACTGGCTATCATTTAAAACGGCTCAGTTTACAGCCCTTCCGAAGGCGTGAAATAATTTTACTTTAATTTCAATCTTTGATTTTAGCCTCTCCTTGTACAAGCGTGCTTTCATGGCGATGCGGCAGAGGTGCGAACTTTAATAAGCAGAAAAGAGGATGTCAACCTTCAGGTACGAAAATTAAGATTAGGAGAAATTCGTGTTTGTAGCTGGCAGCTTAAATTTATTGTGGTTTGAGGTCAAGGATCTGGAAGGAACATTTCTTGATAAATCAAGGACTTCCCATATACAAACAACAAATTAAATATTTATAAATCACACTTGTGGTTGCAACCGAGTTGTAAGGGTTATGCTAAACCTTGCCTTTGAAATGGTAATTTAGCTATTGTTTTACCAAAAGCAGGTGACATTTTATTCTTCTGTAAATATTAATTTTTGTACTTTGGTGGGGAAAAAAGAATCAGTTGATGAGAAGTGAACAGCACTTATTTTCCCTAGTAGCAAAACTTCAATTCTTGCGCAGTTTATATATCCTGCATGCACATGTGTCATGTTAGACATTTTGAGGAATGTGCAGGACACGAAAAGAACTGTAGTAAAAGATGGTGAATTTTTTTTAATCTCTTTGTAAACTGTGCATGCATAGCCTGAGTGGAAGTTGCTTTATAAATTAACATCTTCATCCACATTTGGGTTGGGCAGGGGATCCTGCAAAGGGGTATACACATGACCACAGGGTTTGCAGGCAAAAGAGGAGGGAGAGAGTGGGATATGAAAACCTAACAGATATAAACACACAAACACACACACACAGACAAACAAACCGACAAACACACACATATATATGCTTAGACATTATTGAAATTGCAAAAAAAGGAATGAGACCAATATTTTCCCAGTACGGACCAAACAAGCTAGTTGAATGAGGTTTTTATTATATTGACTCTCTCGCACAGGATTTTCCATTCTTTTTCGGTACTTGCTTCTTCGCCTGCTTGTGTTGATGGTTCTGGAAAGTAAAATTCCTGTTGGAACTTTGACATGACTAAATTAAAAAAAAAACACTTCTCGCAGTTTTCTATGTCTGAGAAAATAGAAACAGCAGAAAATGGGAACAGTTTGGCAACCTATATACACTGCTTTGTGACCGGTCCATCTTAGCAGTCCATAATTATTGCAAAATTCAGACTGCTCAGAGAACCAATCCTAACTCTCCTTTTCGTCTTGGACCAGTTTGCCTATATAATAAATATGTATATCAAAACTAATTATTTAAAGTTTAAAGTAAGAATAACAAGAAATCAATATAAATGATGCTGTAATTAATGACTGATTATTCTAATCAAAGTGCCTGAGTCCCCAATTAAATAGTGGATGTTTTGCTACATCTAAGACATTGCTAGAAAGTGAGTTCCATTAATGGCATTGCTTGAGTACAGTCATCAATACACTGTAGAGTTAAGTGACAAATCAGGCAAATATATTTGACCACATGATCAACCAAGCATAAGGAATGATTGTTCTGCTCCACTGGTAATTATTATAAGTGCATCAAGTTAGTTTTAAAATAAGGTTTGTTATGCAGGTCACAAGTCAAAGGGTGGATAGTGTCATCCACTGGATACAATGGTTTTGGTTGTGCTTATCTGCCGGATAGTGATTTATCCAGTGGATCAGATTACTCAACCTTTTGAACAACCAGTGTGTTGTACACCTCTTTTTCTTATTGTAGTGCAAAACCATAAAAAAGAGGGGTGTGAATAGGGGTATGCAAATCTGCCAATTCATTAAGATTTACGTAATAACGAAATCCGTCGATCCATTAAAAAAAGTCCTTACATCGGAATCTGCTCAATATTTGTCACGTAGCTTATGATCCGAACGAGATCGTCAAGAAAAATATCGAAAAAATGGAAAATGGGAAATGAAAGCTCGACGAAGTGGTGTTAACTTATGTTTGTCCAAGCTTGTCCAACATTAGAAAATTAAAAATGGAGAACAGCATTAGGCATCAAACTTTGAATGTTCAACAGACAACACCTTATTAAAACCTGCAAAAAACACACCTAGGAACAAATACTAAACTTAATACAGTTCACGGAGGTCACGCTGTGGACTTTGACTGTCTCGTTCCAGTCCCTGTGGCTTTTGAGTCTGCGTAACAATTGCTTTTGTAATATTTTTGGGCTATTTTGAAGATGATGCTCACCTTTTCAGAGTTCAGACTTGATGCTAAGAACCAAACGTTTTTAGCCCATTGGTAGGTGCAGTGGATGAGGCATTAGTTTTATGAAAGTTGTTGGTGGAAGTTGCAAGCCACATACGGTAGTGATTTCACATTTCCCCTTTACAAGAAAAAAAACAAAAAAACAAAACAAAACAAGGAAACAATTGAAATTAATTTTTCGATGAAGCCCATGGAGTAATATTGTGTAGTCTAATAATTATGTAATAAAGTCAACATTAAATTTCAAAAATTTGCCACATGGGTCGAGAAGCTGACACCTTTGGGGACCCCAAGCTGGTTTATTTTAGCACAAGCTGTTGTACTTTTACAATTTCTGTTAACTGTATGTGCATCCCACGGAAACGCCCTTAGGCATCTTGTTATTAAACAAAGTTGTTTCACCCGTATGATTATTATTATAAAGTGCCGTAAGTTCACTAAAAATATGAATGTATATCCTTATAAAAGTTTGGCAAGTTTTTGAAGAATTAGCCCATAAAATCACAAAAAGCACAAAACTCAAGGAATTTCAGTTTAAACTTTTGCACAGAAGAATGCAAACAAATGCTTTCTTAACTAAGATAATAAAAGAAAACCCCAACTGCTCCTTTTGTAAAAAACAACCAGAAAAACTCATACACCTTTTCTGGTCTTGCACCAAAACGGCACTCTTCTGGGAGAGCATCATAGCGCGATTAAAACTCTGTCAAATTATTCCTGATAGCTACTCTGCAGACATGACTGTTTTACTAGGCCTGAGATCAGACTCCTCTAAACTTCAACACCAGATCAATTTTCGTTTCCTTATTGCCAGGCACTATATCTGGCTCTGCAAAACAAAAGAATCTATACCTCTATTGCAAGGATTTCTCAAATACGTAAAGACAATTTACAGCATCATCGTGCAAAGAAAGTCGTGTCCGACAGCCCGGGGCTAGTGGATTTTGCGATCGGGCTAGTGAATTCTGTTCTTAACTTGCCCGACGGGCAAGTGAAGAAAGGAATAATTAATAATTATTTTTTCATTCTGCTCGTGAAAATTTTTTTTCGGGCTAGTAAAAATGACTTTTGGGCTAGTAGATGTTGGTTACAGCTTTCCCGAAGGGCAAGCTGTAAAATTAATTTTCTTTGCACCCTGCAGCATTATCACATTTCAATAGAGAGAACTCGAATTCCGAATTCCGTGCCTTCGCCAACAGCATGAAAGCTGAAACTGTGTCATATGAAATATGAATTATCTCCGTTGTTTTTGCTTGTATTGTATTTAATGAGGAAATATGACATGAGGTAAAAACTTGGAAGAAAGGACCCTGCAGTCCATGCACCAGTCGAAACACGATCGATATGATAACCTTTATTTCAGTGTTCTTCTCAGTTTTTTTTTCATATACATGTCCATAATATGCATGAAATGCCGCAAATCGGTCACCGTTTATTCATCAAAACAAGTTTAACAAGGCGTTGAAGAAGCGAAGATCGAAGGGAACCCATAAACGGACTTTTACACGTGCACAAATTTGCTTGCATTGAGCAAAAGTTGAACCATTTACATTCGCATAACACAACTGCCTCACAAGACAACCTTTCATACAACACAACCTTGCAAGACAATTTCAAAAACAACTGTTGTTCCCACTGTTATTTGTGCTCATGTCTGGTTTAAAACTAGAAATAGTGTTCACTAGAGCTGCCCCAAGGGACTAACCCGAGGTGAGTAGTGTAAAATCTGCGTTAGTTGTTCAAACGCCAAACTATAACAACAAATTGAAGATCGCTTACTCAAGGCATTGCATTCTATATACAGGAAATCAACGATCGATGCCGCTTGTTATCGGTGTGAAGCGAGTGGATGGTCGAGTCAATTGTGAAGAGCAGCCCTTTTGTGAATTATCATGACAGATTATTCAATGATACTTTGTACAACAGATGAGTGCTGTTCGTCTGTTCAATTTATTTCTCGAGAGATCAGTCAAGCAACAACCTCATTATTTTTCTCGACTCGAAACTCGAAAAACTCAACTCTCAAGTCGGGAAACTCGAGACTTGTCGAGTTTCACGACTTGCGAGTGACTGTCAACTTACTTTTGAGCGGTACTGTATCATAAGTACAGCTCAACGTAAACCCTAAGCCTCCGTATCTGTTGAAGAAATGGTCAGGTACGGTCTTCCAATTCTGATGACCTTCCTTTAAAAGTCTTGGAATCCATGCCATGCTTAACAGTTTGATCATACATTCTAAGTCTGGCATTTGTAGTCCTCTCTTGTCGTAATTTTCATGCAAAAAATGTGACACTGCAGTTACACTGTAACCCCAAAGACAAGGTAGAATCCATTGAACAACATTTCCTTAACATTTACTTAAGTACCATTTTAATTATTTGTAATCACTACTAAAAATGTCTTGCCTTCTAATAGTTGTTTGTAGGTTTCCTTTCTAAATTTTTGCATCTACAGAACAAAAGTGCTAATGATGAGTGTTTTGTGTATGTGAGAGTTTTAATCAGTGTGTAATACACAATTTGAGGTTGATTTTTCAAACTAATTTGTGGGGCTTAAAGGGTCAACTTATACACCAGAAAGTATGGTAGTTATGGTAGTTACATTACTGGGTTGTTTGAAGAAGTACATGTATCACTTGCTGACTGATAGAGGCTTTGTTCAATTTTCATCGGTTCTTTTAATGCAGGGCTCAAAATTGCGGCCAATACAGTCACATTTGCGAGTAACAAATCTGGAAGTGTCGCAAATTTCCAAATAAAGGGGCTAGCAGTTGCTACTTTGCCACTGTTTCTAGTAACATAAATAAAGAAATGAAAAATAATTATTGAAGGGCATCCTAACTGACATTTTTAGTGCATTTGGTCATTTGCAAAATTGCATCCAGATTTTGCACAATACATGGAAATTAGGTTACGGAATTACCTATCCTAAGTGATTTGAACAAAATAACGAAGAAAAAAATTTTTTTCCTGGACCCTGGGGGAGGGGGTGGGGCACAAGAGCAAGAAAATATGAAAATATACAGGTGAAAATTTTTTTTTGGCTTCTTTTCTTGGGATTGCCCCAATTTTTGGCATATACTGTAGCATGGGGATGTTCACCCCGTAATTTTGGTTCGGTGGAAATTGGCCGCAATTTTGAGGAATGACTTAAAAATCGGGCAAAAGTCAGTTTGGACATATTTGCCTGGAGCCCTTCAATTACTCTGTTTCTCTTCTTGATTTTGTTGGAATCTAAAGATAATGGTGCAAAATTGTCACATAATTTACGTGTACCTGCGATGATAAGTACATGTATGCAACATTATCCCCTTGATCATTCAGCATTTATGGCAGTTTCTTTAGGTGTATGTAATTGCAGGCTCATATTTCGGTTATTTCATATTTAGGTCGTGGGTTCGAATCCCGTTGGAGTCACTTGAATTTTTCAAGTGCACATAAGAGACAATTGCTTAAATTGTCCAAAAAGTGTGAGGATCATTTCTTCAGTTCATGTCTAACCCGCACTTCACAATCATTTCTTTCATTCCCCATTCCTTTCACGGGAAAACACGCATGAGCCCAACAAATTGACCTGCTCTCAACTGTGTGGCTTCATAGCTCAGTTGGTAAGAGCACTGCACCGGCGTCGCAGAGGTCGTGGGTTCGAATCCCGTTGGAGTCACTTGAATTTTTCAAGTGCACATAAGAGACAATTGCTTAAATTGTCCAAAAAGTGTGAGGATCATTTCTTCAGTTCATATTTTGTTTTGTTGATAAAACCACTTGCATATTGATTACACAGTACAACACGCACAAATTTAAGCTAAAATTTGCAAATTTGTGACTTCATTTTTGTACCTAGTTGCAATTCTGCAAGTGGATTTGTTTAAAAACATTTTGAGGCCTTTGATGGGAGGAGAGTGAGAAAATAGAATAATGTGTAGTGACTGAAAACAAGTAAATCTTGAGGCTGTCCTAATAATTATTCTCCCACAGTGTTTCGTTACTTTTTCATTAATGTTGCCAGCTTTGGCAGAGCATTTCACATTTTTTTTTGGGGGGGGGGCACCTGTTTTTTTGGGGGGGGTGATGATGGTCCTTGTACACAGCCTACATGTACAATGATAAGCTACGCTGCTGCCAGCAATCACTCAAGAGGTTACCAGAACTCTAACACCATTTAAACCAGGGGCTGAAGAAGTGTCATTGTATTATTTTATTGTCAGGATGAAGAGAGAAGAACTGCTTTGCATGCAGCTGCACACTGTGGGGAGAGTGAGTGCATCGCTATTCTTATTGCTAATGGTAAGTGGTTACTATAAACATCTCTGTGGCATACAGTACCGTGCAAATGTAAGTTGACAGTCCCTCGAAGCTCGAACTTCGAGACTTGATCCTCGATCCTCGATCCTCGAAGCTTTTGAGTATCGAGGTTTGAGTGGAGTGCATCGAGTATTGAGTCGAGCGCTTCGAGTTTCGAGACAAGAAACAAAGAACTTTTCGCGTGATTAGTTTTTCACACGTCTTATCGGAGAGTCCACAGTTTCGTTTCGTTTTACAGTAACCAACTTTCGCTCGTTAACATGACTCTGTTGTGACAACTTACTGCGACAAGCTCAATAGACCTTCTGTGTAAAATCGTAAATTTCCTCGTTTATAGTCTTCTATTATTGAGTCGAGAATAAATACTGTATAATCTTATGATAAAACGGCATCAGGACGATGTTTTCTAAAAGAAGATTGAAAGCGAACATGATAGGACTCGAAGTTGTAATAAATATTCTTTGCGTAATTAATGTATTTTGTGTTGGAGCGATATGTAAACAATCATAGGCCGAAGTGGGTGTCTACAAAACGAAGACCTAAGACCTGAGACCTAAGACCTAAGACCCAAAAACGAAGACCCATTTTTTTTACAAGCCTATCAAACCAGAGACAGTCAAAGCGGGTCAACGCTTTTCTGTGACACCAAATGATGCGAAATCAGTGGGGTCTTCGTTTTGTAGATAAGACCGGCTCAAACTACAAAACGAAGACCCTCGTTTTTTACAAGCCTATCAAACCAGAGACAGTCAAAGCGGGTCAACGCTTTTCCTGTGACACCAAATGATGAGAAATCAGTGGGGTCTTCGTTTTGTAGATAAGGCCGGCTCAAACTACAAAACGAAGACCCTCGTTTTTTACAAGCCTATCAAACCAGAGACAGTCAAAGCGGGTCAACGCTTTTCCTGTGACACCAAATGATGAGAAATCAGTGGGGTCTTCGTTTTGTAGATAAGGCCGGCTCAAACTACAAAACGAAGACCCT
>BLFK01000733.1:497634-511314 GCA_014634185.1 Astreopora myriophthalma
TTGTAAATTGAAAGTAAAACGCGACGCGGGACATAATGTCGAATCTTGGCTATAATTCCTATTGACTTGCTGATTTTGTGACAGATAGATTCTATGTGATATTTCCATGAAAGATTTGAATCAATCATTAAGCCAAGATATTTTACATAGTCTTTCATTTCAAGGTTTGCGTATGTATTAGTCATGGGGTCAAAAATTCTAATCCTTGGTATGAAAGGCATATTCTTTTGCCGGGGACGAAATATTACAAAGTTTGATTTTTTTATGTTCAAGGACAGTTTGTTGGCCTTAAGCCAATCGTTGACGTTGCCAAGCTCGCGATTAACAAGAGACTCGAGTTCCTTTAAGTTGTTATTTGCGAGTATTTGCGAGGCCTAATTAAGCCTAAACAAAAGTTTTTAGGGTTAATGTTAGCATTTGTAAACGTCTGTTTTGGTGTTTCGGTGTTTCGGTGGTTTGGGTCATTCCGGTGATTTTGTTTCGGTGTTCCGGCTTTTAGTACATGCCTAAGAATAATATAGCACTATTAATTGGTAGTAACTGTTGCTTTAATACATAGATTGATCATCAACTCAATCAAACAATAACATTATTAATATTTTCAACTTTGTTGTTTTTAGGAGCCAGAGTGAACACCAAAGACAACAAATGGATGACTCCTCTGCACCGTGCATGTGCCTCAGGCAGTGTGGTAAGAAAAACTGAAGCTTTATCATGACTGCCTTTGATGTATTCTGTTGTAAATGTGATGGTGAATTTTAAGTGCAGTAAAATTAATACCCTAAAACCTCGTGTACATCTATGAGCCACATCTTTTTGGCTGGTATGGGGCCACAAATAACACTAAATTATTCGGGAGAACTCGTGGGGAAAATGGCTGACCATTTCGTCACTCTTCATTACTTGCATGGCATGTTTGCCCATGGGGTTGTTAAACTCTTGTTTAGTGACAAGTTAGTTTTTCTCCAATCAGTGGCTTCCAGGCGTCTTTCAAAACATGACATCCTTGCACCGCTGATGGGAAAGTGAACCTTTCCTTGTTGTTTACTGGTTGCGCTGAAACTACTTCACTCAGCCCAGACTGTTTTTTCTGGTCTCCGGATTTTCCCCAGTAACTGAGTGTGTGGTTACTAAGCAGACATTTTGTATCAGTCTCCTGCGCTTTATTTTCGTTCAAATTTCATTGCTTTCATTTCAACTGTGGGCTTTAACAATGAAGACAACTGTTGTCAGTCCCAAGAATTAGGGAAACCAATTAAAGATACAATGTAAGCTTTTAAAAGGTATTTTAAGATTAACTTCTTAATGTCACTGCAAATACACAGCATTATATTTCGGCAAATTTATCACGAACAACTGCGAACGATTTAACAAACAACTTTTTTTCCTGAGCTCTTTTTCCAAGTAAATTTTGTTCTCAAAATCGTGCTTGAAATTTGTGGCTGCAGCTTATCTACGAGTTCGGCTTATACACAAGTTTTTACATGTATGGTAATCTATTTTTCTAAGAAGTGATGCATAATTATGTTCTGTAAACTACGTTTGTAGTAACAGAAAGACATAGGTTTGACAGTTGTTACTGTCAGGTTTTATTGAGTATGCATGTACAGTGTGCATGTCTCTTTTTCTAAGAATAATTAAAGATTGATTGGCCCAGCCATAGGTGTGTTATTGTAATTACAGTATGAAATGCACATTAAACTCATTGCAAATTGATGAGCTTGGGAACAGTCGAATTTCAGGCCAGGCTGTTGGGTTTCTGAACATTTAATGCCTCATTTAAAAAAAAAGTGATTACATGAACAAATAAACATTCCAGGCTGGAATTTTGAGCAATGGGCTAAAAAAAACAAATAAACAAACAAACAAAGAAAACAATGTAATCGCTCTTTTTTGGCCCAGGCTGAAGGAGGAACTTGGGCATATTCATTGATTGTGTTTTCAGTTTCTATGGGATATTGGTAATGTGGACTCTTCGTACTTTAATTGAATAATGACTTGTATCCTTGGCTAGCAAATTTCTCATCACAAGTTCACATTTTGCACCAGGCCTGAAATCCAGCATGTATATATTACCCTGGTGGATGGACAAACATAAGGGCAGGATTGACATTTACATTGTAGATACTTCTAGGGCTAATGCATAATATAAGTTAGATGTAAGTGCATTTAAATGGGATTTGAAGGAGTGATAAACAGTGATTGCCTGCTTTGCTTGTTAACAGTGGCCATGCACTCTATAGCGTAGTATCTTGACACTGAGCAGCTTGTGGAGGTCCTTCTGCCAGCATGTACCAAAATGTAAATTGCATGTGCAGAGCCAGTGTTTTTTCTCACTAAACCTATTGTTTGGTGGTGTTCTTGTTGCCATTGGCGTTGTCGTTTTGTAAGCTCCTATTGTTATTGTTGATGTGACTTACATACTTGAAAATGATTGTTATTGCTGGGGCTTTTACTCTTTCTGATGCTCAAAGGGATGGGGAGACATTTTTGTGCTCAATTCACAGTTAAAGGTTGATTTTGACATAATTTTGCTACTCAATTTTATAAAATGTAACTGTACATACATGAAGAGCAGTTGAAAATTTAGTGTCAATGGTGTGGAATCATCTGATGCCCTTGTCCACAAACCTATTAAAATTTAATTCTTAATTTTTGTTATTGCACATGTACAAGTGTTTGGTGTACTGTAGCAATCTCAGACCTTTGTAATGACGAAGAATTTTGTTTTAGGAGTGTGTCAAAGCATTGATAAAAAGCTCTGCAGATGTCAATGCAAGGGACAAGAATTGGCAAACACCTCTCCATGTTGCTGCAGGCAACAATCACTTAAGATGCGCAGGTCAGTGGTTTTGTTTTAGTCTCCGCAGACTTGAATTAAATTACATGTAACTATACATGTAAGTCCTCAAGGCCATAAAGTGATAGAAATGGAGGTTAGATCTAGAGTACAATTTGAAGTGGACAGATTGCAATTATTGATTGTTGCTTATGAAAATGTCTGAATGCAGTAACTGTTCATCAGTAGGATGCTTAAAATGTGTGCAATTCCACCATTTTCAGCTCCATTAAATCGTATTAAATCCAAGAAAGTGTCATGGAGACGAGCTCTGCCACTTGTGATTTAAATTAATGCCAATTCGTCCTGTTCATTTGAGACAAAAAGTTTGAATTGACTGCTTTCACAGCTGTGGTGAGCAGTACATGTAAGTATGGTTGAGCACTTGATCTAATATGTCTATTGGTGTCTCCAATAGTTTAGCAGCACCAAACTAAAATAATCAAAGTTCCCACTAGGTTTGGAAGTTGGGGGTCCTTGGGACCTCCATTTCCAGGAAACCGAGGGTCCTTTTTCTTTTTTAAGGGTCCCCACATTACTTAAGTTTTTGCGTGTGTGTGTCTGCGTGTGGGTGTGTGTGCGTGTGTTAGTGTAGTAATTACACGGGGGCAGAGCCGGAAAACAAGTTAATAAATTGAACTTTATTATTGGAAAGTTTGTCCTGTGTCCTTTCTTTCTAATACATAATCAGACAGACAGAGCTCTCCATGTAAACAGCCAACTTGTGGAAATAACGGGTAATTTACTACTTCAGTTCTTTCTTCTCTTCATGTCTTGGAACTTCTTCATTGTCCATATGCATCCAAACATGTTTTGCATTTCTTGTGGTTTTTGGTTGACACATACACTAACCATGCAAATTGTTCAAGCCATTTGGAAGAAAAAACAGGTTTCTTGGGTCCCGAAATCTCCTGAGGATCTTCATCAGGCTTTCTTTTCTGTCCAGTAGATGAAGTTTGACTTGGTTTTGTTGTTGAAGGCTGAAAAATGTCATAATTATAGCATTTTCTGTGAAGACATGACTGTGTAAACAAAATGGTGGATTAATGGAGCATGTGGGGATTCTCCAAGATGGTTGCAAAGATGTCTGGGTAGTACCCAGTTTTTGTGGGTCCCTGGGACGCATGAGCTCGAAAAAACGTGCATCCTTTTATATATTTGTCTGTCATATACGCACACCTGTGCATTAATGGGAACTCTGATAATGGACACTTTTAATATTGATATTCACTTGACAAAGGCACTGGTCCATGCCTTTGTATCTTCCCACCTTGACTATTGTAATGCACTTCGTTTTGGTTTACTCAAGTATCAAATTAATCGTCTACAGAAAGTTCAGAACGCACCAGCTAGAGTCATTCTTCAGTTGTCGAAATTTGATCACATCATGCCTGCTCTCATTGACCCACACTGGCTTCCTATAAAGTTTAGAGTTCAGTTCAAATTGCTCCTGATTGTCTATACATGTAAATCCTTAAATAACCAAGCTCTACCATAATCTTTTGTTTACGAAGGCGGATTCTAATTATTTTCTACACTTGTTGACACAACTTCTCTCAGTTCCAAAAGACGACTGCTCCACCCTTGGGGGTCGCATCTTCACTCACGCAGCACCTGTTTTATGGAACTCGCTACCATTGACTATAAGATCAAGTAGCAATATCTCAATTAAAAAAAAAAAGACTGAAACATTTCTTTTTGATTATGCATTTAATTTATGAATGGCACTTAAGATATTTAATTTATAATCTTACATGTATTTTAATTTTCCTTTTATTGTTAAGCACTTTTGAATATCCTTTCACAGTATTAGTGCTCTACAAATTTATTGTTATTATTATTATCACATAAGCAGAGCTTGAAAAATATTTGAATTCCACCTTGCCCGTTGGGCAAGCAACTCTCAAATCTTGCTTGCCCGGGGCACTTCCCCGCTTGCTCATTAATAAACTCATTAATAATTCATGACCCCAAAATGGAAGTCATACTATGTATATGGGCGTGTTTTAATGTAATAAACCCATCTTGACTGTAGTTGTCACTAGTTAGTTGTTGCTGGATTTTAGCATAAAAAATGCTGGCTTCGTTTTTGCGGTCGAAATATGCAGCTTTTTCGCGTACAATTTCTACAGCTTTGATATATCGTTGTTGGGTTATGTTTTGTACAGAGAAACTGGAAAATGCTTGCAAAAGATTGCGAAAGAAGCACAGCATTTTCGTGCCCAACACAGCTATTTTTAATTTAATCGGGGCAGATTTTGATCATGTGCTAGGCAACCACTTCTGAGCTGTGAGCGGGCATCACGCAATCAACAATGCTATAAGTTGTAATTTTGTCAAGCTTCATCTAAACATTTGATTGCCCTTGCACCTAAAATTTACCCTTTCTGCTCAAAATCATTATCACAAATTTAGTCGGCGAACGGCTTGCCTGGGCTCTTGCCCGTGGGGCAAGTGAGGAGAGAAAGTTACTTGCCCGAGGGGAAAATCTACTTGTCCCGGACGACCGGACAGGGGTTTTTTCGAGCCCTGATAAGGTAGCTCATAACAGTTTTTCTCTTTTGCTATGTAGTGCAGTTGGAAGGAAAACAGCTGAAGTTGGACTTGGACTTAAATTGTTATCAACTTTCAGCCATAGATAAAGTTTAGAGCAATGTTTCAATTGGTTATGGAGGAATCATGATTGGTGTTGCTAATCAGGATCTTATTTTGCAGATGTTCTCATTCCTTATCTTGCAAATGTGAATGTAACTGATCGAGCTGGAAGAACAAGTTTGCACCATGCAGCATTCAATGGCCACGTTGAGGTACAAATTTCGCTTTTACTTATTTTATGGCATTTTGTTTCTTTGCATCTAAATTCATCAGTGCAATGGAGCAATGATTTTGGAATAAGTCTCTGTACATGTACTTAGTGTGTTATCACTTGTAGTTATTTAGCCAATTCCAAACAGCCCAGGCTCCTTGACTGGTCAGTATTGCAGCTACTGTATTTGTGAATTTACAATTATTTTTTCGTCATGTTTTGTTATGGTTCAAATTAAGAAATGTGAAGAAGGTACTTCAGATGAATTTTAAAGTGCTACCATGATAAAAAAGTCACCTTTCGTTTTTCTTCACATTTCGAAAGTACTTCAGGGCGTCAAGTTCTTATTTTTTTCCTATTTTTTGGCCTGCCTCCTATTTTCTCCTATTTTTTCATGAAATTCCTAGTTTTTCCTATTTTTCAGGGTTTTACTAGGTACCCGGAAACATTTTGAAACACTTGAATTAAAATTGCCAAGAACATTGATAAATTCTACTAAAAACTGAAACTTTGTCAAAAAAGACCAGTTTGAAGCCTTTACGAGTGATTTTCTTCTGAAACTCGTGCCCAGACTTTCTCAATGCTTTTGATAGCATGCAAGGGATTCTGGGAGGTTCATTTGCATGCATATGCATCTGCCATCATGTTGAAGTGGGGAGGTAAGTTATTCAATCCATTTCCATCCTCAATGCATTGTGGATGTATGCCATGGTGCCTGTTAAATATTAAAGCATTGGGTTGTGGAACAGAGTTGCTGTTGGGAGTGTTCAGAGGATAGAACTCAAAGAAATCCTCCTATTTTTTCGTATTTTGGATTGAGAATTCCTATTTATTTCCTATTTTTTGGCCACTGTCATTCCTATTTTCCTATTTTCTAAGTGTCATTTGTCACTTGACACCCTGGTACTTGTGCTGAATACTTGGCCTGCAAGATTTTATGCAATTATTTCAAGAGCAAGACTATTTATTTTGACAAATGTTTCAATTTAACGGGCTGCCATTACTTGGTGTGGTTCCAACCGATAAGCCCTCTGAGAGCTGGATTGAGGAAGTGACGTCATTTACTCACTAGCTTGAAAATGGACTGTGTGAATGCGGCTTAATTAGTTTGTAGAACATGTATTTGACAATCTGAAAGCAAAAACCCCCCGTGCTGCATACTAAATAAGCCGCAATCACACACTTCATTTTTAAGCTAGATAGTGAGTAAATGATATCACTTTCTCCTCTATTCAGCCCTCTGAGGGCTTGTCAGCCGGAACCGACCAAGTAACAGTGGAGCATTAAATAAAGAAAATGCACTTAAAATAAACAGTCTTCCTCTTCAAATTGCAGCAAAAGATTTCACCTGCTGAGCGTTCAACACAAGTATTTTTGAAATGTGAATAAAAACGAAAACTAATTTTTTCATCATGGTAGCACTTTAACATTCTAATTAAATGATGTTTGAACTGATTTTATCTTATTGATCAAAAATTAATAAAGTGCACTCTTTTGTCTTTTAGATGGCACAACTTCTTATAACCAAAGGTGCTCATGTGAATGCTAGTGACAAGAAGGACAGAAAGCCCATTCATTGGGCAGCTTACATGGGTAAGCTAGAAGAAGTCAAAGTTGTTATCAATGCATGAGAGTTGGGAAGTTGCTGGAATGCTCAGTGGGAGCTGAAAGCTGACAGCAAAAATGTTTGAGGCACCTCCTTGTTTTTGAATTTTATTTTTACACCAACCATTATTTTGCAGGTCGCATCGAGTGCATAGACATTTTACTAAAGTCAAGTGCAGAGGTCGACTGCAAGGATAAGAAGGTACTACTAGCCTTACTTTATGCTGATTTCTTTGCGATTTTGTTGTTGCATTTAAGCATGCAGTAAAGCATTAAGTCTTAATGTCATACATAACAAAGATGTGCTTCCCTTGGAAAAATCTGAATTGTAAGAGTGTCAAGAGAGTGACATGTTTTCCATTGCCAAACATGCCTTCATTGTCACTGATTTTGTGATTTACATGTAGCTTTTCTTACTCTAGTATAGGAGACATGTCTCAGGAAACTAATACACCAACCACTATCTGTGTGAAGGGTAAAACTTGTTCAGGGCTGCATTAATAGGCTGAAGCTATTGCTGTCACCCTGCCCATATGGCATTATTTTTCCCCCCTCAGATTTTTGGTCTGTGTCTTGTTTTGTTTTTACGGTTATTTATTTTCTTATTTTTGTTTGGGCCAAGCTTTTAATAAAAGAATAAAATAAATGAGATAGCTAATGAGTTGAAATGAGTGTGTGATTAGAGATGAGCAAGGCCATTCATGTGTTTTTTCAAGCAAGTTGCAAAATAAGGGTCTGTTGGAAAACATTGTGGCTACAGCCCTGACAGAATGCCTTTTAATCGACATTGTGTTCCTGGTTTGTTCTCAGCATTATACCCCTCTTCATGCTGCAGCTGCTGGAGGCCAGTTATCCACGCTGAAACAGTTACTTGCTCAAGGAGCTTTGGTAATGTGACATTCTAGATTGTTGTCTACTATAATGAGTGGTTCCGAATGGATGCCGCAAAGTTGTCTTTAGCAGTGAGTGTGTTTGAACATGCAACAAAAATGCAATATTTTCGGTTCTCCCCCTCCCTCAAGTGGGAAAGATAGGACAGCTCGATCGAGTGGACCTGCTGGCCTTTTGTTTTAGTCCTTTCTTCCTCAATTCCACTTTTAGCCCTCCACAGGTTATTTTTGGCTTGTCTTTTCTTCACTCATTGTGTACGAACTTCTTTCTGTGTCAGAGTCCAAGTGCAGCCTCACTCACCCATACATGGAGTTACAAATTTTCACATTTACAAGTTAACAGATGTTCACAAATAAGTACCATTATTGTGTCCTTAACAGTTAAAAATGCAGACATTTTTGCACTGGGACACATTGATGTTCTAACTTGAAGTCTTACGGTCCCTACCGACTACAAAAACACATCAGTACTTTAGACTTTGTGCTATAAAGGGTGTTTTTTATTAAACTGCACCCAATGCAGCATGCTGTCATTTTCCTTTAACTTCTGCAGGATGTGTTAATATAATTTTTTGTCTTAAGTATTTGAAGCAACTTCAGTGATTGAAGATTATAATTATTAATCGTCATAATTATGCCTTGCTAGTTAAAACTTGTTGATCAATGGCTTGCAGGTGGATGCACCGAACTTAAACGGTAACACACCTCTTCACATAGCATGTCTGAATGGCCAGGACATTGTTATCAGTGAGCTTATGAGCTATGGAGCTTCTGTTAATGCAACCAACAAGAAAGGCATGGTAAGATCTTTATTGCCTGTAGGTATATACAGTGCTACAGAAGAGTGTTGCAACATTGTAAGTAGGATTCAATTTGGAGTGTTAATATCACTTTCTTATTAATTTCACTCACTTTATTCTTAGATGATTTACCGGTAGCTACAACAGGTTGCAAAAATAGTGGAGACACTTTATCTTCTTGGGGCGGTATTAATTCACCTCACCCCTCACACGTTGTGGCCCCCCTCCCCCCCCCCTTGACAATGTTGCTAGCAATACAAAATCATTCTGAAAACTTGAACAGTCAACATTGAAAGGGGGAGAGGGGGTCGGGAGGTGGAAAAGGTTCAAATTGTAGATCAGGCGGGTATTGAAAGCTAGAAAAGGTGTTTTTTAATGGGAGTGTCTCAACAATTTTGCAACTTGTTGTATTTTGGTACATTTTAATTTTTATTATTTTTTATTTATTTTGTATTTTAACATTGATAGTTTCACATATAATTATATTCTCAAGGTTGTAATGCACATTTGATCATATTTATGCATTTAAATGCAATAGAGTTCTAGAGCCATGACGTCACGTTGCATGGCAACCAAAAACTTGGGTCTAAACAAAACCTTCCACGAGGAGAAATGGCGACGCTTTCGATATCATTGCTTGTGTCTTTTTTTTTCTGATGAGCAGAAATCGATAACAAGAGACCAAAACCACTATAAGTCTAATCACATAGAGAGTTTTACTTTAGTGATGGAGTTATTCGCAGAGAACTGCATGCAAGCATGAAGAAAAAAGTGCATAAAGACTTGGTAAGTCTACACTCGAATATATGATTTCCATGTGCACAACTCTTGAATGCTAAGTGCATACAAACGTTTAAATACTAAGTGCACTCTTATAAGTACATCACTGCAGTTAAAGTACTTCGGAGATAGTAGAAATTACTTTGATTTGTTCTATTTCATCCTAAAACATGACCCGACCGACCGACCGACCGACCGACCGACCGACCTACCAACCAACTAGTATAGTTTGTCATGATTTTGTAAAAAACAGTTGCGATTTCTGTAGCCCTTAACCCACGGTTTTGTTTCGTTACTTTAGGTACCCTTAGATGAGGAACACAACATTAAATCTACTGAGTGTGAGTGCCTAAGAGGGAAGTTCAAGTGCAGTCATTCTGCAGCATTGTTTATCCACAGCATGCACCATCTCAGCAGAACTGACATGGAATGTCAGTGGAGAAAACGAAAAGCCACAAATGCATTTCTGCAATCTGTAAAAGAGATATTTCCTCCCACTAAACATGGATACAATGCCTTATTAAGGGAACCAACAATCGATGATTGCCGTGAACTATTTCAGAAGCTAATCATTGCAAGTTCACTGGACTTTATTGGCTCATGAGCCCTGAACCTTAGATACAGCCCAACCCTCTGCCAATTGCTACAGTCAATGACATCATTTATTCTTAACAATTCCTGCACCTTCAAGACCCCCATGCTCAGCGTGATCATTTGCTGGAGAGAGTTAAGTTGGATTGGCAGACAATTCAACAAGTGAGCCACCTCACAACTGGGTAGCAAGATAACCCTTCTTGGCAAATGATCTTGAAGACTAACAGTGAGCAATTTGGGTGGCATTTTAAGTGCCAAGCGAGTGACACCGTCACTGATCAAGTGACTGCTTAGGGAGTATGACTTGCCACGAGTAAAAGCAATTCATTGTGGGATAACGAATGAACCTGAAGCCTTGAAGGCCTTCACCCAGAAAACCAGCCTCAAAGTAGTGGAGACAGGTGCGTGGCTCCACGAATGTGGGGCCTGTCCTGGTGGCTTGGTAGGAGACAATAGTGTTTTGGAAGCCAAGTGCCCTTATACTCAGAGAAATGTGACAACTGAAGAGGCTATTGCAACAAATAACTTCTCCCTGGAAAAAAGGGATGGAAAGATTGTACTGAAGAAAGATCATGTTTACTGGCATCAAGTCCAAGGCCAGATGTACCTTGCAAAGAGAGTAAAATTCTGCTTTGTTGTTTGGACAGCAAAGGACTTTGTAGTGTTGGAAATCCAGCAGGATAACATTTGGGGGGCCAACATCAAATAACTGAAGGATTTCTATTTGAAACATCTGCTGCCTAAAATAATCAAGGGTGAACTGTATTGTTTTTTTTTGCAATGTTGGTGTATACCTTTTTTGAGTGCTCTTACCTATGTAGGGTTCTTACTTTTTGTCCACATTTTTGTAGGCTTACTAATTAATATTTGACTGAGATGGAAGTTCATCCTGGCCCCACAAAGGCATGTTGAGTATAGACAAATAGACAACTCCCGTATCAATAATGCATGCAGCCAAAAACCAAAAAGGAAGAACTTTCACTTAACTTTATGTGTCAATAGTTATTGTGCTTCGGGCAAAGGCACTAAGTTAAGTTGAACGATCGTGTCTAAGAACATTAACATTCAAATACATTGTACTAATCTAAATTATAAACCCTATTAGCAAAAATGTTTGTTAAATTTTCCAGTTATTTTCAAATGAGAGAAATAAAATAGTTGTCATCATTTCTTTAGTCAAAATCTGTTGTTCCCTTGCATCCTTCTTTAATCATTGGGAACTGCAAATTGACAATTGCTGCATGCAACTGAAACACAGTATCTACCTCCATAAATAAGGAGGGACAAAACTTAAAATTTTAAAATCTTTAAGCCTTGCATTTGCCCTTTCACATGTATGCGCATCTAGCAGTTGAGTTCGTAACCTTTGCCTCACTCTCAGTAAATCCACCATGCTCAAGGAAAGGTGGTATGTTCACAGACACACCATTGGGAAGAATGTCTTGAATGAAGATTCCCTTGTCTGCCAGTATAAGATCACCAGTAACAAAATGCTTTAGAGGACCAGACTGCTGGACAAATCAATTAATGATTTGTCTGAGATAGATCCAGGATAGAGGTTACTAACATAGGTCAATGCTCCATTTTGTGCTACTCTGGTCAAAACTTTAAATGAGTTCATCCCTTTGTAACTTGAATATGTGGCATTTTGTTGACTCATGAGGCTTGTTGCACCTGCTTCAATGTCTGTGCAATCAGTGATAATTCTGCAACTTGAGTACTGCGAAAAAGATGATGGATGGTGAACACAGCTTGTTTTTGTTCCTAGATGGGATTGTTGCCATGAGGTCTTCAAACGATAGCCTGTGGAGGACATGCACAAATGTTATCACTATGTTAGAAATTGTTCCAATGCCACGAGAAAACAACTGAGTGAGGTGCAGATTGGTATAGTTCCGCCTTAGCTTCATGAGGGTTATGAAGATTTTTTCTTCAAATCTTATGGATTCGACTTTCCATCCAGCATAGTATGATATAGAATGCTTGAATTTGGCTGCAAAGTCCACTACAATATTGAAGATCTCTTTGGTTGGCAGGCCAGTTTCCATTCTGATAACCTCTGAGCTCAATGCTGAAACAGAGTAGTGCACCCTCTGGTAATGCTTAGTCTCATTATGATACTTCATCTCTTGCTTGGTTAAGTCTCACTCCGCCTCTAGGATTATTTGTTCATTTGATGCTGGCTGAGTGCTTCCATTCTGTGTTTTCTCTGAGGACTCTGCAGCTTCAGTAATGATTTTGATGATATCGTTGACTACAGAAGAATTAATCTTTGAATCATATTTCCTTTTCTTTTCTGAGTAAAGGAAACAGTTTGTCAGCATTTCGTTTAAAAATCTTGTGTCCTGCAGATTTCTTTTCCTCTCTGAAATGGCAGCTACAGACCTTAGAATATTTGCTTGGTTCGCTGTCATCCCTCCTAAGAAAAGTTTGATAAGCTTTAAATCTAATATTAAAGTTTTACATTTGATTAAATGTTAATGCTTTATAGATATCTTTGCAGTGATTTGAAGGCACTTCTTAATGTCATTGTCTAACTCAATGTGCTCCTTCTTTCAACACATTTGTAAAAAATTCAAGCAAACGTTCCTGCATTGTAGAAAAACTGTAAGGTATTTTACGACTGAAAGTTTAGCAATGACAGTTCCCAATCCAATAGCTGTGAATTCACAGTTGCACAAGGCTCCAAATGAGTTGCAGTGTTTTGAAAAGTGGTAAAAATGCAAGCTATCACTTTAAAAAAATGCGAGCTATCTGAAAATGAAAATCCACACATGGATAAAATGGCAAAGTCTTCACCTCAACAACCGAATCCAGCGACGATATTCATCCTTTTTCTTTTCTGAATTTGGAAATAGAATGAACTTCCATGTGTGGGATGCCGATTGATGATTACAATCTGGAGTGAAGCATTGCTCCGTGTTGACATGACCTTTATGACCTGTAATCCTGCTGTAATCGATCCACCATCCATCCACCACTTGATAATCGATTTCGCCATCAAGTTGAGCTTACTATGACAAGCTGATACTACCTACATAAACTTAGACTTGAAAATAACTTGCTGTTCTACTTTTACAAAAGAAAAATCGCATATTAAATAAATTACTTGGCCAAGAAATGCAAGGACGCAATTAAAAATGGCGGTCGTCTACTCGTGCACGTAGTTGTTAAGACCCAAGACTGTTGTTGTCAGGACAGCGTGACATCACACTTAAGAACGCTAGTTAAAGGAGTTAACAACAAAGAGCACCTGTGTTGCGAGTGGTCAGGGGTTGGTTTGGAGGCGCATGTGTAGTACTGTACAATGTTCTTCTCGTGGCGTTTTGTCGTGCCAAGCATGAGGAGATGCGTCCTCCAGTGTGG
>BLFK01000733.1:513746-533839 GCA_014634185.1 Astreopora myriophthalma
CCCCCCCCCCCCCCCGGCCCCTGGGCTTCCAACCTCCACTTGCGACGCAGGCGTTAAATTTGAGTTCACATTGGCATGGCAGTTATGGCCTTTACTCTCGTGATTTTGAGTTCCCATGGGTATTTCCTCTGTGTGTCAAAAACAGAAAGGTAAAAATTTTTGTTTTATACAAAAACACAGCATTTGAAAAGCAAAAACTATCTTGAGTGCGTGATGAATTTTTTTTTTGTTACTGCGTGTCTTTTGGAGAGATTTTGAAAAAATCTTGAATGTTTATTTCACTTTGGCAGATACTGGTCACGCGTGACTGACGCTCGGTTACATTTGAATTTAACGCATGCTCAACAGGAAAATTAATTCATATCACATATGAAAGTGAAGAATGATCATCGCAGTTAATTTTCCAATTTAAGCAATTGGAAAGGAGAAGCCTGAAAAAAATCAGGGCTTCAACGGGATTCGAACCCGTGACCTCTGCGATACCGGTGCGATGCTCTACCAACTGAGCTATGAAGCCACACATTGGGAGCGAGGTCAATGTAGTGAGTTCATATCTCCCGTGAGGAGTGAAATAATGTGAAGTGTATATGAAGTTAACTGCGATGATCATTCTTCACTTTCATCTACAACCGCAGTTCACATATGAATTATTTCATATATACTTCACATCATATCACATATGTAATTGCATCTTAGGTTGGGTGGGAAGGCAAATCCATAGCAGCTGCACGGACACATCTGTTGTCTGCTCAGATATCAGAGTGTCTTCACTATCATCTTAATGATTGGATCAAGGACATTTATTTTGTTTACTCTCTTAATGCAAGTATTACCTTTCAGGCGAGGTTCATCTGGAATGTTACCGCTTCACATGGCAAGTTTAGGTGGATATACAGACTGCTGTAGGAAGCTTATATCATATGGTGAGTTGCTACCATCTCTGGTCTAATCAAGTGAGAACAATTCTCACCAGACACTAAGTAATGTACAGCGGTACTGGTTCACAAAAGAAGTAAATTGGTTTTGTACAAATAGAAGTGACAGAGAGATGACAGTGAATCCAGAAAGTTTTCATAGCCTAAATAGCTTTTGTTAAGTTTCGTATCAGTTTCAATTTTTTGGCACAAGAATAAAACTATGGCAGTATGCAACAACCAAGTTCCAAAACAAGTTGTGTCTCCAGCAAATAAGTCACACCCAAAGATAACAAGAAGCAGCTCTTAACTTTACTGAATTCCCTCAGAAAATACTCAGCAAAGTAATTGCATCATCAAGATATTTAGAACAAGGTTACCACGGTCATGAAAAGTCCTTGAATTTTTGGGGGAGTCCTTGAAAAGTCCTTAAAATTCTGTACAATGTTCAGTGAGGAGAAGGAAAAAAGAAACATTTGGGCACAGGCTATGGTATTATTATTTTTGTCTTTCTGATGACCACCAACTGGGTTTTTGCTCATTAAGCAATTCCTGGAAAGTTTTAAAGTAACATAACATCACATTCTCAGTGTGGGTCCTTGAAAAGTCAGCACGTTGTTCAAAGGGTCTTTCATTTCACTACTGTGGTGAGACTAGGGAGATCAAAAGTTTGAAAAATCCTAGAAAACAGTTGCAGCCTTCCGTACAAACACTAGCTGTAACTATGCTTGCTAAATTTTGGAACACCAATTTTGGTCCTTTTGGTACACACATCTAACATCAATAAAATATTCATATGCTCTTTTGTCAGTGTTAATTTTTTTATCTGCTTTACTTTGTTTTACCAGGTAATGCTGTTAATGTAAAAGATGATAATGACCACACCTGCATTCATGCTGCTGCATGCAGTGGGTTAGTTGCATGGGCCTTTCTGTTAAAATACTGTAGTATTCAACAAGCAGTTTACTGTGAGCCGGGTATTCAGGAGTTGTGCTGGTAGCATTCCCTTTGTTTCTACATGTACCAGGGATTTTTAGATTGAGCAATTGCAGTCCCTGCATCTGCATTCCACTCTCAATCTTCACACATCTGTCTTAAACTCAGAACACTTTAAACGGGACGAGTAGGGATTATAAACTTCCTCAACAAATTTAATCAAAATTCCAGTTTTTGATTGTCATTTTCCCTTGTTTTACATTTTTGTTATCTCAGCCTTAACACCATTCTCTGCTTTGGTAAACATGGTGAGCAGTAATTCAAGCTCAGACTCACTCTTGAATTCTGACATGCTTGTTGCAAGTACATTTCGTGAGGCACACTTCATGAATGCCAGCTGGCCTTTCCTTGTAGGTGCACAAATTGTTGATCCTCTGAGGAATTTCGCATAGCCTTTCCCCAGTCAGTCCTGACAAAAAACAACAACAATGACAACAAAAGAACGAGCACTGGGGAAAGATCTCCCCAGTGCTCGCACATTTTTTCTCGCGCTCACATTTCCTCACTAGTCTCGACTAACTGAAGACCTGGAACAGGCTAAATTGGTGTGGACCACCTTAATGAGATATAAAATCTTTTCAACGCTGTCCTTTAACTGAAGTTGCTGATACAGATTCTCTCTTCTGAAATGGGATCCAACGTAGGCATCATAGATTTGTAGTTGAAGTAAAAATAAATGCTTCTGATTTCATGGTTATGAAATTCTTTGTTTTCTTTTTCTTACTAGAAATGTAGAATGCCTAGGACTTCTGTTACGTAGTGGTGCTAATTTGACTGCTATTGATAAATTAGGAAGGTACTGTATGTCTCTTAACCTGCCAGTGTATTGTTTAGCATTTACACTCTATCATAAAGGTGGGCATCTCATTGTCGCGCAATCCTTGCCATACCTGTAAACAGCGTTTTAGCCAGATTGGCTTGTGAGTGTCCACAGGACACCCATTTTTTGGAGGAAAATTATTTAATTATTGTTTTTTTTCTGGGGGAGCATGCCCCCCTGACCCACTAGTGGATGCCCAGTTCTCTAATCCTGGCTAAGAAGGTGCATGTAAATGGGACTCAGGTGAACCTCACTTAAGTAAAATTGCTTTGATATCAACATGAGTTAACGTTTGGTGATCGAGGAATGTTGTGTAATAATTGTTCATACAATCCTGAAAGGCTGACACCATTTGGTAATAGTGTAAGTGGAACATGCCTGCTCAGTCCTTGGTTACTGTACTTTCTGCTGCATTTTTAAAATTATGATACTTTCTCAAAAGAATGCCATAGTGCATCTTAGTGTGGCGTTTATTGAAAACTTCCCCTTTGCATTGATGAGGAGACTTGGTTTTGGAGTTATTTGTGAAATCGAAAAGTTACAGTGTACACACATTTGGAACTGAGAAATGTTGCACATGAGATTAAGTTTCCGGAGTTGGTCATAAAACTCTTTTTATATGACTTTTAATGATAATAGACCATTTGCAAGTTCATGCCAACCAAGTTAAAAGGTGATCTTTTGTGATGATAATTAGTTGTACTTTGTATATGAATAAACTCATTTTCATAAGAAAGACTTTGTACTTACATTGTAGACTTGCTTTGAAAAGAGAGACTGAAGCGAACTGGGAAATGGCTTAATAATTCTTTGAGCTAACTCACGAATTACACTTTGCCTTTGTAGAACTGCTCTTCACTATGCAGCTGGTCACGTGCATTACTTGTGTGTGAAGTCTTTAGTGACCTCAGGCTGCAGTGCAAATAGAGCTGATACCAAAGGGTGCACTCCTCTGCACTATGCAGCTGCTGCTGATAGAGATGCAAAGTAAGTGCAATTTTGTTTTAAGTCTTGAACTCATTTTTCCCTTGCTCCATCAGTAAGAGAATGATTTTTCCTAGAGCCTTTCACTTGGGAACTGGTTTGAACCCAGGAGTCACATGTCCACTGAAATGAAACCCAAGTTCCTTTATCGATGCAGAGAAAACCGTTACAACTCCAAGATACCCAGTTACTTTCTTTTTAAATGAAGACAGACCATCATAATTTGATCAAGTAAGATAGTCCTGAGAAGGACTTGGAACAAACTCCACTAAAAGGTTGCCAACAACTACGTGCACCTCACAAACGACTTATTGACTTCACTAACAGGACAAACAAGCAATAGACCAAACTTACAAATATTTTGCTGGCAATAGACCTACGGCTGTACATGCATCAACGGACTGAAACGCACTGATCACTGTTGACTTTCTTCACAGCCAATATCATTACGGCCCACCTGATACACTACCAAGAACAGCACGTTTACTAACCAATCAGGTCAATGACCAGAGTAGATACTAGTTATATGATCCAAAGACAATACACAGATCTCTTGACTCTGAACATGAATTTAATTTTTTTATTTAATCAGCTTTTCACCACTGAGCTGATGGGGTCATGCAACAGAGTGGAGCTCTAGTTGATAGTTTGCCCTTTCACAGACGAGACACTAGTGGTGGTCACAGCTGGGGTTCATTATGACGTCCCTGGTGGTTCTTTAATGTCCCACAGAGTCAAGTATGATAAAGGATTGTGTGACAGGGCCTACGGTTTATCTTCCATATCATGGAAGACTATAGCATGCAATCATTTCAGTCTTTGTCATTACAAAGACAGCACTTTCTCCTCAGTTATTTTGAAACCCTGGCTGTTGGTCCGGCCAGGGTTTGAGCCAACAACTTCTTGTGCGGCAGTCCGGTACTCTACCAACTGTTCTGCTCAAGTTTTTTGAATGTCAGTCAATGTCATCAACAGTCCTTCTAAAAACGGGACTACACTTGCCTGGACGACCTCATTTCATCAAGTTATGATGGTTTTTGTTCATTTAGAAATCGACATAGGAACTTGGGTTTGGTTTCAGCAAGATTGGAACCTGCCATGACATTTTTCATGATTTAAATCTTTTAAGTTTGAACAGACAAAGCATTTTGAGAATTATAAAAATCGCATGTTTCCTCGCACAGCGAGGAAACATGCGATTGCTTGTGTACGAGACAGAGCTCAAAATTTTCTTAAGAAAAAAAAAATTATGAGCATCGCCGTCACGTAAACCAGCTGAGCTGCTGCCATTAAAAACACATTGATTTGTGGCAAAATGACCACATAGTTCATGTCCAGTAAGCCCAGAGTAAAAGTAAGCATAACACAGTGTCATGCTTACTTTTTGCTTTACTTTTTATGCTTACAGTAGATACAATTCACAAAAAGCATTTTCTCCAAAAATAAAGCTTCAAACAGTTGAGTTTATTCACCTGAATTTTCACTTGCTGCTGCTTGTGAAAACTGCCTCGATCAATGGCAGTCGTAAACAATCTGACTCAACAAGCCTTATTGGGCCAATCAGGAGCAGAAGCCCAGTGCGCTTAGCCAATAAGGATCAAGTAATCATGACTTCTTGATACCAAAGGTGTCTTTGATTTAGAAAAAAAATGCCCCCCGTCTCAGCCAATCAGCATTCAGTAATTTTGCCCTCTGTGATATAATACTTCTATGGTTTTTGAGTAGAGGACAAAACCAAAAGACCCAGAAAACACCCTCTTGGAGCAGAGAAGAGAACCAGAAATGGAAGGAATCGATCGATGGAGGGCGAGTGCTCTCGCCCATGTGCCATCCCTGTTTCCCTAAACTGAAGTACGTGTGTAAGGGATCCAGTAAGGGTAGTATAATATTCAAGGCATTATTTCCTTTTTTCGTTGTTTTCAATATTATTGCAGATGTGTAGAACACTTGCTGAGATATCGAGCCAATGCAAGTAAAAGAGATAAACAAGGTTACAGTCCTGTGCATTATGCAGCTGCCAAGGGACACAAGCTGGCACTGGAAATGGTATATATATTAAGTATACTCTGTCTTGATTTGCTGGATACACTGACCCTCTTTAAGTTCTGGGTGTCAGGTAAAGAACCGCCTACTTAGATTTCTGAGCTGCTTTACTTGTTGTAAATAATACTTATAAATAAAAGGCTGCAGACAGCTTTCTTGAAAGCCATTCACTCGCGCATGAATACAGCCCTTGTAAACCCTCCAAAATTTATTTTTTTCTGCATAAAATAGCACTTCAGTGCCTCTAAATAGGGAGCATACACCCAGACCCAACTTTGTGTCTTCGGCATTCCAATTTTCAAGCGTCTAGTTAACAATTAGACTACGAGTTGCGTTTTCTATGAGTCAATTTTTATTAGAAATCCACTCACATACTATCAGGAATCCTGCAATCTGATTGGCTCGCTACTCGCTATCTATTGAGTGATAGATAGTGAGTAGCAAAAAAGCCGGCATTTTGAACAAAAACAAAACAGTGGTGTCTTCTTCCAGTCTTAAGGCTGGTTTCCATGTGATCGCAGACGATCGCAGATCGCAGAAAGTTCTGCGTTCGTCTGCGATCCACTCACATACTACCTTCGAATTCATTTCAATTTTCACTGATTCTTAAGACTAGTTTCCATATGATCACGGACGATCGCGGACGATCGCAGATCCCAGAAAGTTCTGCGATCGTCTGCGATCATATGACGATCGCAGAAGATAGAACATGGTTCTATCTTCTGCGATCGTCTGCGTCTGCGTCTGAACTCGTAGTCTAATTGTTAAATAGACTTAGCCATCTACTCCCTCAATTTCTGATAACCTTGTTGCAAATTAACATACAAGTAACATACAAAGTAACTCATCGAACAACTTAAAATAAAAATGTTAATAATAATAATAATACTACTACTAATAATAATAACAATAACAATAACAACAACAACGACAACGACAACGACAATAACAATAACAACAACAACAACAACTTTATTTAAGTCTTATAGATATGCTATTAGCCCAAACAGCCCCGTTGGCAAGTATCAAATTCAAAAGAGTTTTTACTCTGAAATGAGGCTAGTGAGTCTAATTAGGATTTATAGAAGAGAATAATGAACAGCCTGCTGTTGATGCATCCGGTCTACATTTTAAAATTTTCCAACATTTCAATATCTTTTTCTCTTTCAGTTGTTAGACGTAGCAGCAACAGATCTTTTAAATAAGAGCTCAGGCTCCCCAGCAGCAACACCTCTTCATTTAGTGGTAAGAGTAGACTGATGTGTTTTACCTTTGTGTGGCATGCATGGTAGGCAGGAGGTGTTCTTCTTGTGGCTTTAGTTCATCTCGTTAATATCATGCAACAGTAAACTGTGAGAGATGAAAGTTGTGTTTGCTGGAAATGTTATGTATTTTCTCTGGCATTATTTCATCATTTCTTGGACATTATTCGTGGACTTTTCCTTTTCTTGTGCTTGCATCGCACCAGATTACACGAAGGTTTCTTGTTTTTTTGCTTGTGCTCGTGTCATACTTATATACTCAGTTTGTGCTTGATAATGTGCATAACAAGAAGAACCGTTAGCATTCAACTGCATTTATAAGAATGTTCAAACCTGGTGAATATTCATCAAGTGCTTATGACAATGGTCAGCATTGTGTTGGCGACGACTGATGATGTTATTAGAGGAGTTTTCAATTGAGTGTCTTTAAGTGGTTACGCGTTACGTTACGTTACGTTACGCGTTACGCATTGCTTTGGTTTTAGTTTTGATTTGCTCCGGCATTGGATCAGAAAACTTGCGTGAACTTTTAGGCCAATCAGATGCAAAACTGAAACTCGCCAAACGGACTTGATGACATCGAAGACTTTTTGTAAATTCAAGTCGCATTGTAACGTCCACTTGCAACTTCAGATGATCGATGGTCGATCGAAACATGCCTGGCAGAATCAAATTTGTTGTCAATTTTTTAACAAAACTGAAACCAATAGGCCATTTCCATGATGACCTCATTTTACTACCAAGACCAGAATGCATTGAATAGCTTCTGTTGTCCAAAAAATTTGACCAGATGTCTCGTTATTCCCTGAAGAGTAAAAGAATCTGCATAAGAAAGCATCTTTACAAGGCATTCTGGTCTTTATAGTAAAATGAAGTCATCATGCAAATGATTTATTACGACTCAGTCACTCTCCTTTTCCCGCGTTTGGCTCCGGCTGCCTTTACTTGGTTTGCGTTCTAATTGGCTAACAAAACCGAGTCGCGAGTTACTTCGCCATCTGGTTGGCGGGAAGGGTGTACTTCCATCAGAGCATGATTCGCTTTGTAATTCCTTTGTTTTGGTTTTATGGCACTCGATTGAAGAACGTTGTGACTGTCGACCCAGGTTTCCACATTGTTCAAGTTGTTACGGCAGCCTGTAATACTGGTTTGAACTGTTGTCAGTGACTCAGAGTGTCTCACTGATCTTTTACTTTTTCATCCCATGCTTGTGTCAGACCAAACCAAAATTACCTCACGTCAGTTCACTCGCATATTGTCGAGTCTGTGTTTTTCCGTAGGCTTATCACGGTCATGCCCAGGCTCTTCAAGTGCTTTTAGAATCTTTTATTGACATCGATATTAAAGACTCTGATGGTAAGCGAATTACTTTTTGTTTGTTTCTTATTAATTGTTCTTTGTTAGTATTTCCCTGCAACTTCCTCAAAGTGGCGTCACAGGAACGTAATATTTCGGTGAAAATTTGTTTAAAGGAGTCCGTTTGTTTTGGCCTTTACGACCCCGGGTGCATTTTTTAATTTAACATCATGATATTTTATAATTAACCACTGAAATATTTCCTTTGTCAGGTCACACTCCTCTTTATCTTGCTTCATTTCAAGGGCATGCGTATGTATCATAGTTTGTCTGTGGCCAGTCAGTTATTTGTAGCTGTGATGTAGGCTATGGGCTTTATCACGCGGCAGCCATGTTGGTTAGGAACAATAGAACTTTTACTCCGAGGCTCGAGTTGATAAGTTTGAGAACGAGTTCCGGCGGGACAAAACAAAGGTTTTCAGGCCCTCGGGACTCAAAATGGCAGCCGCGTGAAAAAAGCCCATTCACAGTTCTTTATTTTGTGTCTGTGTCGAGATCGAGTTTGCAATATATTCCCTTAAATTGTATCGTTAAGCGTATCAGGGAGTTGTATCGAGAATTGTGAGACAATATAAGTTAACTTACTACACATGTGTACAATGCACTATGTCATGATCAATTGCATTTTTGTTTTCCAATACCTTTGCCATTCACTACTACTAATTATTTCTTAGACACCTGGCGCTTTTGGCAAGGCCCTTGAGAAATCGTAACCTTTTGAAGGGCTTCTTCCGTAGCAATGAACTGTCCCCTTATGTTTTTGCATTATTTTGTTTACAGTGACTGTGTCGAATGTCTTTTAGAACACAATGCCAAAGTTTTAGTTTACGACAATGTAACGAAAAGAACGCCGCTTCATGCCGCAGGTAATAACTAGTATGTCACCTCTCAATCTGGTTTTAACGATAAGGCATACATAATAACTAGTATGTCACCTCTCAACCTCGTTTTAACGATAAGGCATACATTCCGTGGGACCCACTAACAAAGTAGTCAGGTTAATGTGATAGTTCTACCATATACCCACAGCTAAACGCACGAACCAGTTTCATAACATTGCAAAGTACATTTTCAGGAAAGCAAGAAACAGGTCGAATGTGCTTACGCCGTCGACCTGCTCAAAAAGATTATGATGCTCGCTCGCGCCAGCTGAATTTCATCGCGTGGGTTTGCGAGCCTTATTTTAAGTAGAGACGATGAATTTCTGTTCTGACTTGCGACAGTTATGTGCTTTGCAAAGATTTTTATGAAGTTACTCAGTGGTTTGCAAAGTCCTTATGTACCTGCGTTCTCATTGGCTTGCAGCTTACAATGGGCACACGGATTGTTTGAGACTTCTTCTTCAGTACAGTCTAACAGAAAGCGCTATAGACTGCACAGACGCTGAGGAAAGGTGCGTTGTAAACTCAAAGGACTGTCTCGTACGCAGACGTCTGTCCGTTTATGTAAATTAGTGCGCAAAGAAAGACGGGAAGGTTGTACATATCCATGTGACTCGCGCTTCCCGTGTGGAGGGTAAGACGGTTGGGAGCCAGTTTTACTGATTGCAAAGATGCGTAAAGCCCTGGCCTAGTCGCAAGTTGCCTCAAGTCTGGGAATGTCCTGATTTGCATGCCAACTTAAGTCAGTGGCCAAACGGACTTGCAGTTGCACTCACAAGTACCCTCAAGTTCCACCGCTCAGTCACTCAAATGCTGAAAAACTGGCGCCTACCTGCATGGAAGTTTAAGCTCGCTCAAATTGAACACGAGTCAGTGCAAGTGCACACAAGTTGTAATAATTAGTAGGTCGCTAGTCATCGCAAGTTTGAAACTGAACTCGCGCTGAATTGCGACTCCCTTTGGACAGGGCCTAAGAATGGTGAGTTTATTTACTCCTCAGTGTAATAAACTTAACGGGGTCAGTGATTTACACCTAAAGTAAAGGGATCATTGTTATTACAGGAGTTTGGCCGAAACTGCACCAAAATTGCACCTTAGTACTTTCCTCGCTCTTGTGTAAAGGAGTTAAGGGGAAGATATGAAAACACATTTTTGCAGGAAGTTCTTCTGAAGCTAAAAGAATTTGCCTCATGTTTGTTTCCCTTTGTTAAAGCGCTGTTCAGTCAAACGTGCTTATATATTTGTTTCTCGTATTCCCAGGACTCCTCTCATGGCTGCAGTTGGTAATGGATTTGTTGACTGTGCCAATTTATTAATGAGTGAAGGAGCCAATATGTTGGCTTTCGATATGTATCACCGGAGTTCTCTTCACAGAGCTGTAAGTATGCATTTGGCTTGACATTGCAGGATTTGATGCATTGCAAAACAACTAAAAGCACTACTTAACAGTGGTAAAACAGCCTTTCCGCAGGCTCTTCCGGCAATGCGGGGCCATTCTCAGTTTCTTGCTCCGTTTAGATACTGGTGGCAGGCTAAGGGCTAAAAGATTAAATAGTTTCAAAGTGTTCTGTGTGCCAACTCATTTGTGTGGGAAAAGAAATGCACCAAGTCGAAGAAACACGAGTCTCCTGGCGAAATTGTGGATTGGCAGAAATCGCATCATTTTAGGATAATTTTGCCCATATAAAGGTTCCATGTTCCATGCCCCCACAACAACTCATTCATTGCCCTTTAGCCCGTAGGAATGAGTTTAAAAATTGAAAACAACCCCGAACGTTTTTCACTAATCAAGTCATCTTCAACTTTGAAAAGGACTGTCAAGCTGCAGACAGATATATGTGCTCGATGAGAACAGTTTCTTTGCATAATAATATTTCTTCAGGCTGGGACCCCATTGTGGGATCATTTGGCCTTCATGAAATTAATTTTAAGCTTGTCGGCAGTAGAGGATTCTCCAACAAAAAAAATGGGACGGCATACTGCATAGGGTACGGGCAGGTTCGGCCTCCCGACAGAGGTTCAATTGTTCATCAATTCCCAGTGATCATTCCTGCGAATTGTACCTCACTTGTTTCTCACTGAATAACAGAAGACCTCTTTCTCTTTTTTATGACTCGTTCTTAAAAAGAATGCATCGCTGAAACAATGTAGTGTGTTGAATCTTAAGGGAGTTGAATATTATCGATAAAATTACTGATACCAAAGATGTAGGTTTAACAGTCCCTAGCTTTTTCTCTCCTGTTTTACCTTTAAAGGCAGCTAATGGTCATGATGAATGTGCTGAATCCTTGTTGCACAGAGAAGCAGATGCTCTTTGCAGGTGAGAATCGCAACCGATTGTGGCAAGGCAACTGATCTATTCCTCCTCGACCTCCCGTTGTTATCATGTTTGAATTTGAAATGAATTCATTTGTCCCTTTTTTTTTCCCCTATTGGTTAAAAAGTGAATTCATTTGTGTCCCTTTCATTTCTTTTTCCTGTATTGGTTAAAAAATGAATACTGGAATTTCATTGTTATTAGAAAGGCGTAAAATTTGGAATATCTGAAGACATCGACAAACCACCTTCTAATTCTTGCGCTTTTACAACCTTGAGCTTCACCTAATGCTGCCAGTTAGCTGTTATCTTATTGATAAAACATTAACAGCCACACCTATGGCGTGAAATTTTATCGTTCTTTTTGATTTTCAGGGATTGCAATGGCCGCACGCCGCTTCACTTTGCAGCAGCTTGTGGTCATGTTGGTATTCTAAGTGGCCTGCTACAAGTTGTAGGGAGCGGTGTCCATATGGACAATCATGGCTACACGCCACTTCACTGGGCTTGCTTTAACGGTATGTTTTCAAAGGCACTCAAAAGACTATTATAACCACATTATAAATTCCATCAATCTTATCTATACCTAACTCTTCTGTTCCAAATCTTATATACGGGGGGGATACGAAGACTTCTCCGTATCGTACGATTCATACAGAGGTGCACTCTAAGACCATTACTATCTTCTGATGTCTTTTGTAGAGATTATTTACTTGGTTCATGTTTTAGCGTGTGTGTACCGAGTTGCAATGTACGCGAAAAGGCTGGACAGCACTCAAGAAGCGCACGAGTCGCTTGAGGCGCAGTTTAGAACACATCCATCTTATTGGTGCTCTCCAAATTTTCCAAGTACCTCATAAATCCATATAAGCATAGCAAAGTGCAGGAACTATAATTGTTTTATGACATTCTGAAGAGAAAGAGAAAGCCAGAGTTTATTTTTTCACGTCATTAATGTGCTTAACAAGATTGTGATGCACGCTTGCGTCTGCTGAATTTGATTGCGCGGGGATTTGCTTGCGTGCTGTATTATAACTGAACTTAGTTGGTCGGCTAACATTCGGTAATATTTGTCATTTCATGGTATTTCCCGTCGGCAGGTCACGATACGTGTGTGGATATTTTACTTGAGGTAGGAAAGTAATTCGTACGTGCTCTTGTAACCGGGTTAAATAAAGGCTTAGCATTCGTTAGTTTGTCTGAGAGATAGGGAAATATCTAGCTCTCGACAGCAGCCCTTTTGTGCTCCTTTTCGCCTGTTGAGACGCAAGAGGAAACTTAATTGAACAGCAAACAAACAAACAACCAGAACAAAACGACAGTAATACATCCCGTCTTACTAACCGGTAATCAATCGTGAAGGTGCTGACAGAAAAGAGTAGCAAGATTTCATTTCTTCGAATTCAGGACAGTGAACATTGATAAACTGGTTTTGTTTTCAGGGCGACAATTCCAATGCATTTGATGGCAATCAATTTACTCCTCTGCACTGTGCTGTGTAAGTGTTACTGAATGTGTCTTGATAGTTGCAGTGTAAGTGGTAAACTTCTTTTGCTGGTGGAACGCCGCCAGTTTTGTTTAGATTATCTCAGTGCTATGGTGGGTGGGCTGTTTTGGGGACAACGAGAAATCGTACTAAATATTGTACTAAACAGTATTCTGAAAGAAATGATTATGAAGTGCGGGTTAGAAATGAGCTGAAGAAATGATCCTCGCACTTTCTGCACTTTATAATCATTTCTTTCGTTCATCATTCCTTTCACGGGAAAATACGCATGAGCCCAACAAATTGACCTGCTCTCAACTGTGTGGCCTCATAGCTCAGTTGGTAAGAGCACTGCACCGGCATTGCAGAGGTCGTGGGTTCGAATCCCGTTGGAGTCACTTGAATTTTTCAAGTGCATATAAGGGACAATTGCTTAAATTGTCCAGAAAGTGCGAGGATCATTTCTTCAGCTCAAACAGTATTCTGTTGCAGCACGTACGGAGTATAATGTTAATAGCCGCTGTCTATTCCTAAGCAAAAAATGTGGAGTTTGCCTTGAAATTTATTCTCTCACAGTACTTTTGAGAACAGTCTTGGATGATATTTTGTATTTAATTTGTCAGATGTCGCCGAGTTATGGTATTATAGACTTGATTGATGATTTGCCCAAAGCATTCACTGTATATAGTCGCTTTCATCGTCTAAGCTTTGTTCCCTTTTCTCCCCCAGCATAAATGACTATGAATCCTGTGCGGAAATGTTACTAGACACACTTGGAGATGAAATAATCAACTTATGTGATAAGAAGGACAGGTATGACCAGATTCCATAACCCAGAAGTCTCGATCTGTCTGATTTGACCATCGCCCATCAGTTTACGGTATTATCAAAATTTAGAATAGAGGTCCCGCCAAATAATGGCCAATCAGATTGGGCCTGAAAACCACATCGCGTCTCATTGGTCCGCAACCAAGAGCCGCACGGGGGATTGCTCGTGTTAAATGCAAATCATAGCACAAATCTAGCAGTAGATTTGTGCCATGATTGATGTAGTAGATGTTCCATTCAAACCGTCTTTTGCTAAACTGTGAGAAACGGCGAGTTCACACGGTGACGTATGTTTACGGAAGCCGTGGAGTGAACATGATTACCAATGAAACTGCGGTTAATGATTATATGTAATAAATAGGACACACACATGCTTGATCGATAGTTGTGTTAATCGTTTGTCTCACGAATGGCATCGTGGTTCGCGACATTTCGACCGCTATAGATATGCCCCTTTCAACAAACAACCAACGGACGATGCCCTGAGTCGATCTACGGGTGTGCCGATCCGTTGGCTAACTGGTGAACTACTACTTCTGCTTTTCTTTGAAATTACCGATTCTGGTGAAGTGTTTATGTCTTCAGAACTTTTCTTGTCTGCAATTATTTGATACAAGGGAACATCCTTTGTTGTTTTGAATACAGGTCACCCGTGCATGCGGCAGCGTTCAATGATCAAGTAGAATGTCTTCAGCTTCTTTTGTCCAGAGGAGGCAATGTAGACGCGTTAGATCAGTCTGGCCGAACACCTCTTATCATGGCTGCTGATAATGGTCACGCTGGTGCTGTAGGTGAGTGTCTGAGGTCACACCTCCCATCAGTGAACATCCAGACGTTTACATGTGACAAACCGACCGCAGTTTATCATGGTCTGGACTCTTAGGGCCGATTAGACTAAGAAAATGACGCCATAAATTCAAGTGCAATCACATGCCGCAGGCGATCACTTTCATTGGCAAATTTTGGACGTTTATAGCACCGTTTCTATGGTCTAGAAGGGAACAGGCCATGGAAAACTGCGTTGGATTTGTTTTTTGTTTTGTTTTGCTTGTTTTTTTGTTTTCTTTGTTTGTTTTTGTTTGTTTGTTTGTTTGTTTTTTTTACAATAGAAAAGAAAAATATGAACGGAATCGGTTATAAGTTTCATTCGAGACAACAAGTGCGCGACATGGCCAAAGCAGAAAACGTTATTCTTATGGTCTGTACTCTTATAGCCCAATGAGCGTGCGAGAAGTTTGACAGTTGTCGTAAAATGCATTTTGGGTAGTTGCTCACGGAAGGTTATCCCGCTTGCACTTACACAAGTTCAGAACCGTGATTTTATGATATACAGAGGAAAGGGTTCATACCTGAAAATCGTTTAATTTTCAGGCTTTCACAAAATATTAACTGATATTTATTTTCAAGAAATGAATAACCACTTTCATTGTCTCGTTATTTCTCGAGCGCCAGTTTAGATATGAGTATGATCTAACGCGCTTTACAAGTACACGATAAATCAAATGAATTGTGACGAGAGGGTTAAACGGGAGTACCAGGCTAGCAGAAAAGAACCTTCGTGGAGCGGAATAGTGAAACATTGAATAAACTCAACTGAGATGAGACGCGGGGTCCCGGAATTGAACCGGGGATACAGTGGTGGAAGGCGAGCTCTCTCACCACCTGACTCGTCTCGACTCGTCTCGAGTCGTCTCTTATACGCGCGAGTGGGTGCAGGCGTTGAATGCACGGGAGATGCGCGAAGGGAAGAATGCGAAGGCGGAAAGAAGAGAGACGAGGAGCAGATTTCTCCCGCTTCTCCTTTTCCTTCCCACAATCCCCTTCGTCAATAGCGTGCCTATAGCAGACGACTGGGGACGAGTCATTCTCACCACTGTGCTAGCCCTGCCACGCCGGCTACTTCGTCAGCTGATTGAGCAAGCTAAAAATTGAAGCCCTCGAAGCTGCGTCCCTAAAAGTTATTGCCTGTATTAAGTCATGATGTGGATGAGTTAAACATCAGGTACCACTGCCGTTTGTAGTGCTTTTGTGGTGGTAGTTACCCAGACACGTCTTTGGAGTTGGTTCGTATTAAAAGGCCTAATCTGTTCTGCCGTATTCGTTCCTTTGTAGAATTCCTTGTAGGAGACGGCGGAGCTGATATAAATGCGGCTGATAACAATAAAAACACCGCGTTGCACGTCGCTTGTAGTCAGGTAACAGAGCGAGTTTATTTATCCCCACAATTCAGAGATCACAGCTTGATTTCGCTTTAGATTCAAAGAATCATCAAGCTTCGCTAAGGAAAGATAGCATAGCCTTGTGGCGCTTTATAGGGCGCTTTCCATTTAACCCAAATGTCCCGTTTGGAATAAACCCGGAAACAGTATCAAACTGGAAACAGAAAGTGGAGGAGTAATTTCCGTTCGAACCGTGTGGAACGGAAAAAGTGGAGTAAATCCGAAGAATATTCGTCTGTTCCGGAAAACTGCCGCTCAGACCGCGCGTACCATTAGCATTTCAACAGTTGTACCTGAAGTTTTGGCTAAATGGAAAGCAGCAATCATGATTCCAAGCTCAAATCCTTCTCCTCTGATAGGATTTGTCATCTTTTGTCCCGCATTGAGCTAATCTAAAAGGAAAGCTGTTTATTCTCCTCCTGCTGCCTAAAACGAGCTCGCAAGCCAGCTAGTAGCTTTGAGTCTTGTAGTGTATAAAAATCCATTTGCTTGACTGGGTGGACTGATTTTTCATGCATTTCATGTTATGAGGCTTAAACAAAATCATTTTTGTGTTTCAGGGCCACATGGCCTGTGCGCTTTTAATTCTGGACAAAATGGAGGATCCGTATCTTAGCTTAGCCAACATTGTTCTTCAAACGTAAGTCAAGGCGCCTTTTCTGTGTCAGTGGACTGAATGATATCCTCAGTGCGGTGTGACTGATGTCTGATTGTTAATTCTGAACAATCATTGGATGAGCTTGAACATGATGGCGAGAATTATCAAGAATCGCCGAAGCTGAAGCCAGAGGCAAAGGCAGTTAACACAAAGCAAGGCCTTGGTAGTTCTCGCTGTCATTCAAAAACCAAATCCAATTGTTGTTTTATTATGCATAAACCTGAGCGCCTGCCAAGGCAAGATCGCGCACAATTACTACTATTAGGGAGCTTAAGGAAAGGCGTTTTTGAGCGACGGACGTCAAACGGAAGTGGCATCAATGCAAATTAAAGGGTCTGTAGCTATGACTCTGTAGCTATTACGTTAGGTATGACGTAACGAAAACAGTGCCACTATCTTTTGATTCCTGTAATTTCTCGTTTCCGAAGGCCTTTACACTTAGCGGCTAAAAATGGTTTGGTGCCAGTTGTTCAGGAACTCATAGCAAGAGGCGCCAATTTACTTGCTGAAGATGAAGATGGACACAATCCAGCGCTAGCCTGTGCACCAAACCCGCAAGTGGCCGACTGTCTGGCCCTCATTCTAGTTGCCATGGTACCCAGCTTGCGGTCTCCCATGGCAACCTCCGTTCGATTGGGCGACTCGGAAGACCATACAGATGACGATGAAGAGGAGACTGTGGGCTCTCCCACCCGCACATACAATGCTACGGTGTAACAAGTGGCCATTGTTTATCAGGCTAATTTTTTATTATTAATTCTAGGAACTTTTTATATTAAATTGTAATATTCAAAGAGAAGTTTTTTTCACGCACAAAGGTGGGCGAATTTACGCCACACTGTATAGAAGAAATTTCATTTTAATTGCTCTACAGTTTTTTGGAACAACGTTTCCAAATTTGATATTTGGAAACATTTTTTCTCCAGGGTTGGGAGGTTCGGATGAGATTCTTTTGGGGGGGAGGNNGGGGGGGGGGGGGGGGCGGACGGGAAGGGAAGGGAGGAATTGCTTGGTTTTTGAGACGATGCAAGGTGCCAAGTTAACTGCAAGATTTGTCTCCGAAGTTTTCTATTTAGACAGCTACTCAATAGCGTTAGAAAGTCCCTTCGTTTCGTTGATCCACCGAACACCTATCGGATACTTTCTAAAGGCGGGGGACTCTTTGAACGCAGAGTATCTTCATCGCTGCTACCCATGTGAGAGGTGCCTTGTGGACGCTTTTGTCTTCCAGTTAATGGCCAATTCATCGCTGTTGTCACGGTTTCGTTACTCACAAGTCATAACACACTCTTGGTACCCGTGGCTGATGAGAGAAAAGCACTAAGTGATTTTAAACTAATTAATTGAAGAACAGTGGCTGAAAATAATTGCAAAGGGAGATCTGAATACAGTTGATCTTTGGTAATTAACAGCTACACCACAAGAAGCAAGAGCTCTTATGCACAAGAAACCACTGTTTCCTAGGGGAGGAATAGGACGTTCAAGGTGGTTGCCTCAGGAAGGCAGTGTTGGGGGTGGTTTGTACCATAAATTTTGGTTTTAGAAAAAGAAAAGCTCTAATTCCTAATTGTAAAACCCGTTTCTTAGACCTATTTATGTTAATTGTTCTCGCGTTGATAAATAAATGTACAGTTATTTGTAGCGCGTTGCGTTGCGTAATTCAGAGTTTCTAGCTATTATTTTTTTTACCGCTAAAAATATAACCTTATTTGACAATTTTTCTCTATTCTCGTTAATTTATTGAAACAAGAGTTGGATAGAATAGGTACCTCGTGTGAGCACGGGCGTTCTCACACATTTCTCAACACAAATCACATTGTTGGTTAAAGTTATTACCACTTAGCCGACACATCCTGGCCTCGTCTTCCATTTGATCGAGAAACCAGAGTTTTCTTAGTACCTCAAGTCTGCCAAAGCGAATGCCCTGTTAGACTAGGAGCTAACTAACTTTTATAGGGGTGGTGAACTGCACATTTCTACAGTTCTGTTAAAATGATTAGGCTTCAGTAGTCTTTCTAGAAAAGTTCATCTTCGAAGACTGAACAACCATCAACATTCCTCCGTATGGGTCAGCTTGGGATTAAAGATTAACACATGAAGGTACATGGGATTAACAGTCCGCAGCTTTCAAACGGTCTACAATTTAACAGTCAGGCGTCAAGATGGAGCAATAGTCCAGTTTCGAATCCACCTCTAGAGACGGCTGGATTAAAAAATCAAAGACGCCATTGTACAGAGTTTGCCTCAACCTGATGAAAAAATATCAGTTGACAAATACCAGCGGGAATCATAAGAGAAAAACCCTGAACAAATGTCTTTTGCATTTCTATCCAGAGCTTTCAAGTTGTGAAATCGAAACTACGCTATTTTTACTGTCAACCATTAAAAAAAAAACATTTCAGTACATTTTAGTCACTGAAACGGTTTCAAGGTCTTTGAGATCGTCCTATTTCAGCTGCTCATCAAGGACTTTGGACTCGCAGAGAATGTTTAAAGTAAACCAGTTTCCACCTTTCCAAATATTCTCACTTTATGGTCCTTTCCACTTCTTTGCGCTTGTATTTACACCACAACTGGCTTCTATCTGGAAAAACTTCCCGTTCCAAAGATATTAGGCAAAATTTTATTTTAACTCATTTGATTTCATCAGTGAAATACCGAAACGACCTTTAAAATACAATAGTTCATTTGAAAAAACGGAAGTTAAATTTAATTTATACTAGTGGGAGAAATTTCCTCCTGTGGATTACCATCAAACTGTAAAAGCCTTAAAATTTACCTGTGAATTGTCAAATGTACCCCTCCCCCCTCTTCTCCTAAATCGAGACCCTCAGCCAAGTTCACTTTCAGTAACCATTCTTGTTAAAGCTGTTCAATTTACAAAAAGCTCTGACCGTCTATTTTCAAAGAAAATTTGGATCCAGTTTGACAGCAAATGATGAACCCAGCAAACAGGCTGGGCCCTTATATTCAATGCTGCAATACATACAATCAGTAATATATAATAACGGCAGTATTGTATCCCTCTATTTACACATTGAGCGAAAACTGAAAATGAAGTCTTATTCATTAAAATTTAATTTTGCTTCGCATTACAACAAGCTGAGTTCAACTCAAACAATACCAAGATTGGACTTTTTCGAGACAATAGTAAGATCACAAATAATACCTTTATTTAATTTACCTGCTGCTTTTTAATAAATATTTAATAGGTGAGAGCAAGACATCATCAAGCTAAGAGAGGGAATTCTCCTTATAGCTCTCATGTCCATCCTTTTTTCTCTGAAGTTATTTTTAGATCAAGCGCTCAGACGGGTTAATGCCAGCAGC
>BLFK01000733.1:537215-552870 GCA_014634185.1 Astreopora myriophthalma
GCTGCTGGCATTAACCCGTCTGAGCGCTTGATCTAAAAATAACTTCAGAGAAAAAAGGATGGACATGAGAGCTATAAGGAGAATTCCCTCTCTTAGCTTGATGATGTCTTGCTCTCACCTATTAAATATTTATTAAAAAGCAGCAGGTAAATTAAATAAAGGTATTATTTGTGATCTTACTATTGTCTCGAAAAAGTCCAATCTTGGTATTGTTTGAGTTGAACTCAGCTTGTTGTAATGCGAAGCAAAATTAAATTTTAATGAATAAGACTTCATTTTCAGTTTTCGCTCAATGTGTAAATAGAGGGATACAATACTGCCGTTATTATATATTACTGATTGTATGTATTGCAGCATTGAATATAAGGGCCCAGCCTGTTTGCTGGGTTCATCATTTGCTGTCAAACTGGATCCAAATTTTCTTTGAAAATAGACGGTCAGAGCTTTTTGTAAATTGAACAGCTTTAACAAGAATGGTTACTGAAAGTGAACTTGGCTGAGGGTCTCGATTTAGGAGAAGAGGGGGAAGGGGTACATTTGACAATTCACAGGTAAATTTTAAGGCTTTTACAGTTTGATGGTAATCCACAGGAGGAAATTTCTCCCACTAGTATAAATTAAATTTAACTTCCGTTTTTTCAAATGAACTATTGTGTTTTAAAGGTCGTTTCGGTATTTCACTGATGAAATCAAATGAGTTAAAATAAAATTTTGCCTAATATCTTTGGAACGGGAAGTATTTCCAGATAGAAGCCAGTTGTGGTGTAAATACAAGCGCAAAGAAGTGGAAAGGGCCATAAAGTGAGAATATTTGGAAAGGTGGAAACTGGTTTACTTTAAACATTCTCTGTGAGTCCAAAGTCCTTGATGAGCAGCTGAAATAGGACGATCTCAAAGACCTTGAAACCGTTTCAGTGACTAAAATGTACTGAAATGTTTTTTTTTTAATGGTTGACAGTAAAAATAGCGTAGTTTCGATTTCACAACTTGAAAGCTCTGGATAGAAATGCAAAAGACATTTGTTCAGGGTTTTTCTCTTATGATTCCCGCTGGTATTTGTCAACTGATATTTTTTCATCAGGTTGAGGCAAACTCTGTACAATGGCGTCTTTGATTTTTTAATCCAGCCTTCTCTAGAAGTGGATTCGAAACTGGACTATTGCCCCTTCTTGACGCCTGACTGTTAAATTGTAGACCGTTTGAAAGCTGCGGACTGTTAATCCCATGTACCTTCATGTGTTAATCTTTAATCCCAAGCTGACCCATACGGAGGAATGTTGATGGTTGTTCAGTCTTCGAAGATGAACTTTTCTAGAAAGATTACTGAAGCCTACTCATTTTAACAGAACTGTAGAAATGTGCAGTTCACCACCCCTATAAAAGTTAGTTAGCTCCTAGTCTAACAGGGCATTCGCTTTGGCAGACTTGAGGTACTAAGAAAACTCTGGTTTCTCGATCAAATGGAAGACGAGGCCAGGATGTGTCGGCTAAGTGGTAATAACTTTAACCACCAATGTGATTTGTGTTGAGTTTTGTTTGTTAATAATGGAGAACAACGGTTCTTGCGTTTTGAAATTGACATTATTCAACTGTGACAAGTCTGCGATTCAATTAAAAAATGGTGAAAAGTCGATGAAAAGCTTAAGTATGCTCAGTCGGCCACTTTGAATAAAGCGTCGGGCAGCTGTACATCCTCACTGCTGGGCTTCAAGTGATAGTAATTAATCATGTTTCCTACAATAAAACAAAATAAAAGATTGGATTCTGGATTAACAGAATGGGCGCATTATTTTTTTCTTTGCAGAATATGGACTACATTTGATGACATATAAAAAGAAAACTTTATTTAATTATAATCTTGTAATTACTTCTTTTTAGCCCAAAAAATTACAGCGATTCTTTTGGTGACGTTCATTTTCACAATACTTGCTTTTAAAAAAGGACTTTGCAATTATTAGTAGTATGAGGATCAGAAGAGACTGACGTGCTCGATCTTTTTAGCGAAACGAACTTTTCAACTCAATTATACTACCTCTTACTAACCGAGTTCGAGGGCCATACTGCAAGTTACAGCAACTTACAGTACGGCCCGAGAAATCGAGGTTAGTAAGACATTTATCACATCTCTTGGTAACGAATCGAACAGGAAAGCACAGTCTGAAATTCAGCGGACCGTGCTGTAGAATAGGGCCCGCTAAATTGGCCGATCACAGCGCGCGTACCATCTGATATATATATATATATATGGCATGTTCTTGCAAATTCAGACATGTTCTTGCAAATTCCTCTGATATATAAATATATATCTGAATGAATTTGCAAAAACATGCCTGCTAACGTTTTCGCTTGAGCACGGGCGCAGCGCGTGTTCAAGCCTCTGCTGTGGCTCAAACTTGAGGGGGCTATCCGTCAAGGACTAGCGTGTGACTTAGAGCAAGGATAGGCCAACCTGGTGGTTGGTGTTTGGGAGTTGCCGGGTAAAACGCAGATAATTCGGGGGGTAGTGGTGTGTGTGTGGAAAAATAGGCCTCCTACTGCTTTTCAATTTCAGTCGCTGTTACAGCGAAAGATGTTAATTACGTTTTTTGATTTCTTTTGCTTTTGTTTTTCCTCAAGTGTTTTTCCTTTTTTTCGGTGCTTAACACTAGTTCATTAGTCGTTAGTATTCGTTATTATCCCGTTTCACTGTTCCAAGCTTACCGTTATTCTCGTTACTTATTCGTATTGTTGCGTCATTATTTGTCAAGTTTTTAGAATAAATAGGACCTAGGTCAATGTTTTTTACGCCAATATTTGGAAGTTTTTTTGTAAGCCGCAAGTTTTTATTTCATTGAGTCAGGACACCGTTAAGGTAAACCTTTCTTCGTGTTATCCGTTTCTCGTGTTGTCCGTTTCTTTTTCTCATTTGTGAACTATCGTTTTCTCAAGTTTCGTTTACGAATTCTTCTATTTTTCTGGTTTATATGTAGTACCGTAAGAGTGTGGATATTTTAATGAAGAGGCTGGACTGACACGATTACGCGTAACTTCGGTTGCAGTCACAGTGAGAGTATGTAGAAAGTGATGACTATTTCCGCAGGACAATATTACAGCAATGACTAGTTGACTGTGAGCTCAACACAGGTGACACAAGAGGTAGCCGGGGGGGGGGGGGTCACTCTGTATTCCTAGGAGAGCTATTGCAAGCAAGAAACAAAAAACTGTGGACAGTTTGTGACTAGCCACCAGTTTCCGTGTAGCCATGTTTTTAAATATCCAGTCAGATGTATGTATATATGTATAGGCAGTGTAAAATGTCTACCAAACGAAAGGCTCCCAGTAAGAGGATTCAAGGATACGGTATCTTCTCCGACTTTTATAGATCTGTGTAATTGAAGAGGATGAAGGCCAACTCTTTACTGTTCCGGCTTTAATATAACGCCTATTCAGCCACACATCGCACAAAATTAGCCCTCATTTACAGGTTGCCATGAAGATCCGGTAACTTGGCCGATTTTGTAATTGAATTTTACTAGTTTTTGAAAGATATTGGTAAGCTCATAACTAAAATGGCGACACATTACCGGTTTAGTTAATATCCCTCATGGGTTTAGGTCCTGTTGTTAGAGGAATTCACAACCCGCGAATAGGGAAGCCAATCTAGGCGGGTTGTATAACTTAACGATAGTATTAAGCAAGTAATTAGATAAGTTGGTACAAAAATGTAAACATAAATATAAAGGTAAAAATACCGTAGATGGGTACATGCATTTACTCACAAATAACGAAACATAGGAAACTCAAGAGTTACATGACAAACTTACTAGACTAACAACTGAGAGCCGAAAGCCATAAAGAGCAAATAAAGAAATGAATAATGTGGACTTTCGTTAACGATAATTTGAGATTTTTAAGACTAACAACGAGACATCAGCATGGTCATCTTCGTTGGCGAGCTCCGCAAGTAAAAATTGGTGAATTTTGTACTCAAAAGGTTTTTCCCTAAGATTACGTAAGTCAGGTTTCAAGCAAGTCCGCAACTTTGCTCCAAAGTGAGACAGAAAAGGAATTAAATCGAGCAGACAGTCTTGATGTATTAAAATAAAAGTGACCAGCATCAGAGAATCTATATACGGATGTCAGATAAGTAGTTAAAGAGGTCACAGATATTCTGATGTACGGAATTAGTGGATATTTCATGTCATTAATCGGTAAGACATTGGCAGAGATAAAGATGGGAATGGCACGAGATATATTACCAGCACAAAACAAAAGCCGAAGAGCACAATTTGCAGAAGAACGATTTTTCTCAAAGTCAACCTGCGCAGCTTGGCCCCAAGTAGGAATGACATAGGATGGAAACGGAAAAATAAAAGAACCGTAAATTTGAATGAGAGTATTTATAGGAGTTGGGTGTTTGTACGTGCAATGATTTCTATCATCAATTCTGGCGCGCTTATTTTAGAAGCAAAATATTCAATATAGCCTTATCCTGCCGGTCTTCCTTGACGGGTCTGCATGGGTTGGAAATAGGGTTCTTCAAGTCCGAGCCATGTCATCTCTGATTCGTTCTTGCCAGATCCGAGAGCTTGCTATTGCTATTAGTGTTTATTTGGATCAATAGCAGAGGAATCCATTGGTTGTGCGGGTACTACCTCTCTTCGCCCTACATCCGTATCGTTGTTAAAAGTCATGTGTTTCATCATTCATATCAGCGAATTCCGGCCATGGCTTTGTACTTCTCCCAAAATGCAAGGGCGTTGATTCTCGGATCGAGATACTCTACTGAACTGGACGTGGACAAATCAAAGTAAGCTGACTCTCAAAGCAAAAAAAAATTCCGTTGTATAGGGGGCACCGAACTGGAGGGTTTAGTGTAGAAGGAAACAGGAGTACGGTCAGGTCTCCTTTACTTCAAATCCGGTTTGCATGAGTTACCACGAGCGGAGAACTGGTTACCAACAGGGAGAAAGATAAAGATGGTAAAGGGTTAGGGTTAAAGCGATAGATGTTTCCCTGAACTGCCCGCGAACAGGTAAGGGGACGAAGCGTTTTTCCCTGGCGAGATAACTTGAACATACACGGTTACACCCTCGGGTATTGGATTTGGATGCAGTGTAAACTATCTTTGCAGATTTCTCATCGTGTCTTTCTGCGCGTTGAAGTCGACGGACATAAGTATAATGCGTGCATGGGGATTGAAATCGCTCTGCAGCTTATTCCTATCAGAGAGCGTATACGGGATGGGAAAAAAAGTCGACAAAAAACTTGACCAAAAAAAGTCGACAAAGCAAAAAGAGTGGACAAAATGCGCAGGAAAAAAAAAAGAAACTATTACCGTGGCACTTACTGGGCTTCGTAGAATCCTATGCACAAATGCCAGTAAACATTCGAAAAGATTATAAACTGTCAAAAGTAGAATCAGCACAATTGTTATTGATATAACCGTTTGCTTTATTTTTAAATTTCAATTTTAAATGCTAGATTTAGTAATATAAACAAAATGACTACCAATATAAGGATTCGCCTCATGATATTGGTGAGCTACGTTGTTTGTTTTACCCGACCTTCACACTGAGTTTGGGCTACCTGTGCAAACACTAATTAGAGCTTTATTAAAAACCAGAGGTTGAAATAAATTGCTGTCTTACCTTAAGTAAAAGCAAAATCCGTACTCATTTTCAATGAAGTTGAACGTCTCCATTGCCTTGACAAAGTCCATTCTGAAACGACCTTTTGTAATCTCCTCTTGATCTATCCGCGAGCTTTTGCTTCTTTTCCAGCCTCTCTCATCGCCGGTCCTCTATTATATAGTACAACCGACCGCTAAGCCGAACTCGAACAAATTGACTTGCGAACGAATGGATACTATCGCCGGCCATGACCATTTGACGTTGAAACTTAAAAAGTACCAGCCTTGCCTAGGCTGGTCCTGGGCTTTAGCCAAGCATCGTTGCAACATGCTATGTGTGTTTGACCACCTCCGTTCGCAACAAGCTGCAACAACACTCAACAATGTTGCACGCTTTTGTGTAAAATGCTGGGTCTGTTTGACCGGGGCTTTGTACATAGAATACTAATTGGGCCTTGGTTGTTCAAAAGGTGGATAACAGAATCCACCGGATAAATTACTATACAGCAGATAAAGTGCTGGCAAAACCAATTGAGTTATCCAGAGGATAGCGCTATCCATCCTTCGAACAACTAGGGCCTGGTCGTGCGCATGTGCAGACGTATTTTAACATTTAACTTTCTAACTTTCGTCCCACATGGATTCAAATTCAGGGCTAAGTCACTATCTACTGAGAAAACGAACACGTCAAGACCGTACTTACTAGGATCATTTCTATAGTACGCGTCCCGCCTCTGTATCCTAACAGAGACAACTCCAACAACCGTGATGACGATGCGAAGCGTTCATCTCTGAGCGCGAAGCACGTTGTTGACCTTGTCTTCGTGGCAATCGGTCGGCGACGATTGATGACCGCTCCTCTTCCTCCTTAAGCGAGGAACTGGAGGAGGTGATCGCATTCTGAGCGGTTGGTCTCTCATCAAGCACCAAAGGGACAAAAGATGGGAGTTCGTTTCCCACCTATGTTTTAATAAACGCGAAATACAGTAAATCGGCTTCACAGCAAGGCTAGAAAGTTATGATGTGTGAAGTCTTAATCGTATGCAGTTCCCACTGTTCCTATTACTTGCTCATTTATCTCCGTTCGCCATTAAAGTGTCCTTCCTTTCTAGCTTTGCGGGTCCTTGCCCTTATTTCATATGGTGCCAGCGGTTAAGTCTTTCGTTTCTGTTATTCGTCGCCGACAACGTAAACCGTTCGCGAGCGAATGGAAGGTTCTACGCCAAGCTCAAGTCCCGCTGCAACGGCTCAGCTACACACAAAAAAAAAAAAAAACGCTGCAATCGACGATGTTCCACCAGATCATACCGCCGCAACATCTTGACTTAAGAACTTCTAGCGATGTCGCCGAGAATTGGAAACTTTGGAAAGAAAAGTACAATAATTATTTTGTCATTTTGAAGTTGGGAGAGGAAAGTTCCGAATATCAGCTAGCCATGTTTAAGCATGCAATCTGTGATGATGGTCTCAAAGTAATGAAAACTTTCAGCTACAGCGAAGATTAGAACGAGAACGACTGGCCTGTTGTTATGAGTAAGGTGGAAAGTGATTGCATCGGCGAAGTAAACGAAATTTATGAAAGATACTGTTTCAGAAGGAGAGAGAGCTTCCCACGGAAACAGTGGACAAGTTTGTCACCGAATTGAGAACCCTCGCGAAGACCTGAAATTTTTGCGACTGCTTGCGCGATAGTCTAATGAGTGATCGCATTGTACTGTACTGGGAATCAAGAACGAGAACACCAAAAAAAGGCTTCTTAGGATGAGAGATCTCACCCTGAAGAGAGGAATTGATGTGTGCCGAAGCGAGAAAATCACGGAAATTCAAATGAAACCCCTCTCTCAACCGACTGATGGTGTTAATCAAGTCAAAGCAAAGTCAAAAAAAGCTGTCCAAACTTCGAGCGAAAGCCAGCTTTGCAATCGAAAAATATTTCCTGCAAGTTTTGCAGCTAAGACCATCCACTGGACAGAAAGAAATTCCCGGCGTGGGGAAGGGTGTGCAAGCGATGCAACGGTAAAAACCATTTTGCCAAGAAATGCAAGAAAACCTCTATTTACAATATTGAAAGTGAGGAAGAATCAGTAGAAGAGATCAGTGTGGTGTGAGAGACAGAGCTGTGTTTGCCAAGATGTTAATTGGACAGCAACTGGTGCGATTCCAGATTGATTGTGCTTCGCAAACCTTGTGATGTGGAAAGGCACTAAAGTGAAGCCTGTTGGCAAGTGTGCTATGCTAGTTGCGAATCCTAAGAACAATGACAAGTTCAAAGTAAGGTTTTTGGTTGTTGAAGAAGATATGATGCCTTTGCTTGGTTTAAAGGCGACTGAAAAGATGAAGCTATTGACCGTCCACAAAGAAAATTTTGTGAGCACTGTGGAGTGTGTGGACAGTGACGTGACAGTCAAGTATGCAGACGCCTGAAGTATGCTAGGAACGCTTCCTGGAAAAGTCCATCTTGGAGTTGATCCTGGCTGCAAGCCTTTTGTTCTACCGGCGAGAAACGTGCCTGCATGTGTCTGTTCGCGAAAAGGTCAAGGAGGAGCTCAACAGATTAGATAGACTTAAAGTTATTAGGGCTGTTGATGAACCAACCGAAAAGGTTATTCAGATCGTGGTAGCTATGAAGAAATCCAGTGAGCTGCGCGTCTGCATTGACCCAAAGCCCCTCAATGCTGCCTTGAAGAGGGAACGTTACCAATTCCCGTCGTTAACGATTTGTTGCCTAATCTGACTAATGCACGTGTGTTTAGTAACGTAGATTTAGCGTCAGCGTTTTGGCATCTTGGGCTGGATCACGAGTCAAGCATGCTCACAACTTTTGCCACACGCTGTGGGCGTTACCATTGGCTTCGTTTACCGTTTGGTCTTAGCGTTTCAAGTGAGATGTTTCAGAAGCTTCTCAATCAGGAATTGCATGGTCTTCCTGGTGTCAACTGGATTGCGGATGATATTGTTATCCATGGAACCAGTGATGCCGATCTTGATGCCAATTTAGAAGGCCTCATGCGCAGATATGAACAGAAAGGAATCAAGCTCAGCAGTGAAAAATTGGAAGTAAAGTGCAAAGAAGTTGCATTTCATGGTCACCTGCTGACCACAGAGGGTTTAAGGCCAGACTCCCGGCCTGAGAAAGTCAGAGCCATCCTGGAGATGCCTCGCTCAGAGAAACAAGACGACACTGATCCTACCTTTAAATGGCATGGTCAACTATCTTAGCCGTTTTCTTCCTCATCTGACTGATGTCATGAAACCGCTTCGAGACCTCATCCATAAGAATGTGACAGGGTGCTGGGGGATCTCAAGAGGCTCATTGCATCGGCTCCTTTTTTAGCCTACTACAAACCAGCTGAAGTCCTGGAAATTCAGTGCGACAGCAGCCAGAGCGGGTTGGGAGCTACACTGATACAAAACGGACGTCCAATTGCGTACGCTAGTAGGGCCTTAACAGAAACCTGCAAAAGCCTCTCTTCGGGTAAGGGTAGGTAGTTCATCATGTTGATGGTTTCAAACTGAGCTTCGTCTTTTGAGCATGAGAGCAGATATGCTCTAGAAAGCGTATCGGCAAGAAACACTTTGTTTCCTTTCTCGTATTGGACCTCTATATCGTACTTATGCAAACGGATCATCATTCCTTGCAGCCTCTTAGGAGCACGATGAAGGGGCTCTTCAGAATTAATTCCAGTGGTTTATGGTCAGAGTGGATGACAGTCCTCCCACCAAAAGTGTAGTCGTTGAACCTTTCAACAGCGAAAACAATTGCCAGCATTTCCTTTCAATTTGCGCATAGCGGGGCTAGATCCAACGTGAGGTAGAGAAGGATGATAGAGCACCGAAGTGTCTCTATTGGCCTGGCATGACAGGGGACAGCAAGAATCACGTGTCGACCTGTGCCGGAAGCGCAGAGGATACGAACGTGGCCAAACCAATGCAAGGAAACGCTCGTTAGCCATGAGAAGCAGGTCATGCAGTTTGTCGGAGCTGACTTGTTTGAGTTAGAGGGAAAGAGCTACCTTGTGACGTCCGACTATTATAGCGATTTTTTCGAACAAGATCACCTTAGAAGCACATCCTCAGTGTACGTGATCAAGAAGCTTAAAGCCCATTTCGCCAGGCATGGCATACTTGAGCAGCTCGTCACAGACAATGGACCACAGTTCATCTCGCGAGATTTGTTAAAGTTCGCTAAAGAATGGGATTTTGATCACCGTACGAGCAGCCCCTACCACAGCCAAGGTAATGGGAAAGCAGGGAGTGCAGTGAAAGAGGCTAAGAAAATCCTTTTGAAGTGCAAGAAAGCCGATTCTGATACGTTTTTAGCTCTGCTTTACCATGCAAATTAGTCCGGCTTAGCGCCTCCTCAATCGAAGCACAAGAAGTCTTCTTCCTATGTCGGCTTGATTGCTGAGACCTAGTATAGCCGATGAAGATTTAACGCGCACGATGCTTCGTCTTTGTCAGCAACAGCAAGCTCGTTATTACAGCAGAGGTGCCTGTGATCTAGACCCTTTACAAGCGTTTAACTTCTGTTCGAGTTAAGCCGTGGCAAGTTGGAACAAAAGAATAGCAGAAAGGTGTAGTGAAGAAGAAATTGGATCAGAGATCCTATGAAGTGGAGCTTCCCCCATGGCGTTCTTCTTCGAAGGAACAGGATTCATCTCAGGAAAACCTGTGAACCAGTTTCCAGACCAGCTGATGGACAGGAGCATAAGAAGAACGAGCTGCGAGCACAAATTCTTGGGCCGAAGAGTAACAAGTTGCCATCCCCAGTTCCCGTGAAAGGTGATCCGCCTGCTTCGCCTGTGAAACCGCTAGAGTTGACTAGACCCCAGCGCGTCCGCCAAGCAAGTTCCAAGATATCTTAAAGACTTTGTCTTAACATGACAGAACTAGTGACATTTTCCCTGCGAGCTCTCTATGATCATTAAGGCCAAGAATCTCTTACAGCTTCTAGGAGTCGTGTTTCATTGTTTAATCGCGTGTATTCGTTCGTTTATTTCTTTTCTATAAAAGGGAAGGTGTTATAATGTGTGAAGTCTTAATCACATGCAGTTCCCAGTGCTCCTTTACTTGCATATTTAAGCTCTCCGTTTTCCATTAAGTGTCCTTGCTTTCCGGCTTCGCAGGTCTTTGCCCCTTGTTTCACAATCCACCCTTCGAACAACTGGGGCCTGGTCTTGCGCATGCGCAGAAACTTCTTTTAACATTTAATTTTCCAACTTTCGTCCCACACGGATTCAAATTCAGGGCTAAGTCACTATCTACTGAGAAAATGAATACATTAAGACCGTACTTACTAGGATCATTTCAATAGTACGCGTCCCGCCTCTGTATCCTAACAGAGACAACTCCAACAACCGTGATGACGATGCGAAGCGTTCATCTCTGAGCGCGAAGCATGTCGCTGGCTTTGTCTTCTTGGCAATCGGTCGGCGACGATTGATGACCGCTCCTCTTCCTCCTTAAGCGAGGAACTGGAGGAGGTGATCGCATTCTGAGCGGTTGGTCTTCATCAAGCTCCAAAGAGGAAAAAGATGGGAGTCTGTTTCTCATCTATGTTTTAATAAACGCAAAATACAGTAATTCGGCCTCACACCAAGGCTAAGCGGAGGAAAATTTTCGACGGAAATAGAGCATGCGCTACCCGTTCCAGTCTTCCAGGATTCTTCATGTCGCAGAGTGTATTTGTCACGCGAAGTCACGACCGTTCTGGGATAAATGATACCAACTGTGTTGTTCTTCAGTTCTCGGCAAAGAGGTAAACTTGTTCTGTGGACAACTTTCAGGTTCTTAAGGAGTGGAATCACAGAGATGATGCAGAAAGAAGATGTCGCTGCCATGCGAATTGATTATAAGAGGCCCGTCTTCGACGATGGTTGCCTTGTGGCAAAGGAACCGTTTATGCAGTTTGATACTTGGTTCAAGGAAGCTAGAACAGCGGAGGGCATAGGAGAAGCGAACGCTATGGTGCTTACTACATGTGGAAAGTTAGTTCTGTTTGGTTGTGATTATCTAAAGAAAGGTTACCAACAGCAAAGTCTATAAGCTTATAGGCATATAAAACTTTCATGAGGTTGAGGAAAAGCTTCATACAGACTGATACACGAATATTCAACATGGCTTTTTTCTTTTCTACTTCGGTTTTGGGAAAGAAGGGGGACTCAATCTTGGGTTTTATACCCACAAATAAGGTGCTATGTTCGCCCTTTCTCTCAGATATGCAAGACTTCGTGTTAAACGTCTTACGTAATCCAGTGTAATTATGCAATGTGCAGTGCAGCGTATATTTACTTACGTGACCACCGGCTATATTCAGCACAGGTAACCCAGGCTATTAGTGTCAAATGCAGGTTTTATATGGGAAAATAAAGGGTACATATGGGGCGAAATTCAAGTTTGGAAATTTGTTAGAAATTGTGAATAAAAATCGATGAAACTTACCATATGGCCAGTGGTGGTTGTCCTTAAAGCTCACATAGAGTTTTGGAAAAGGTCCACTTCACCCTCCAAACAAGTAAAATGGAAAGCTTTCCTTGCTACCTGGTTAATGTTGCATTTTGGAGGTGCAGTTGCTAAGCTAAGCAAGCACTTTCCGTGTTTTTCTATTGTCTTTTAGCACGTTGTTTTGTACCTTCTTGATATTCACCACACTATAATTATACACGGGCATGGGTGCTGTCATGTCATGTGCTTTGGTCTAGTGTTGATCCTCGCATAATTGTGGTGTTTGTGGAGTTTTCCCTCACAGACCTATTCATGCTCTCAAGTGCATGATGGGTAATCAGGGCAATATGGTGGGAAATTCAAAGGTTTATTTGAAGTTCAGACGTTCAAAACAGTGAAAAGTATTCATGATATGCAGTTTTAAGTGCTTTAGTCTTGCAAAACATAATTATCCATCATCATCCATTATAACATTTTCACCCACATTTCATGATGCATGGGTGGCAGAATGTATTGTTGCTTCATTGAACCTGAACTTATGGTTACCATATGACTTGTAACTTTCAAAGGGTGATTTGGATGCTTGTATTTAAAGGTTGTGAACAATTTGACAATCCATTTCACTTCAAAATTCTTGGCATAGTTTGATAGCCAGTTTTATAAGCTTTAATTTGATGTGGCAGTTCAGGTATCTACAGTTCGAACAGGACTCGCTACATTGCTTGGACATGAGACACCCCTGAAGGTATGTGGTAACCTTAAGTGATACCAAATTCTCAATCTATACTGCTAAAAGGGACTTGACCCTTTTAGCGGTATAGATTTTTGACCCCCCACCCTTTCCCATTAATTATAGCTGTGTTATGGCTTTGAACTCATGAAATGATGAATTTTATCTGCAATGAGCCATGGTCATGGCTGGGGGCAAAAAGCCCAGTGTGTGCTCCCAACCTTAGTCAAACCTATGACCTTGTGATTTCAACTGTTTGTTGATTATGCATGCTTGTCTGTATTGCAGAGATTGCCGACCAAGGGCAAGAGTTGTTTTGCTTAAGGGTTATGACGAATCAGGGTTCACTTTTTACACCAACTATTCCAGTAAAAAAGGACAGCAGTTGGTGAGTTGAATAACGAGGAAAGGGCATTTTGATTGGTGGCCTTGGGAAATGATGTCAAGGGTCTTGTTAATTACATCCAAGCTTATTCTGTGGTACACCAAGGCACTGTTGTGGGGGAGGGAGGAAGGAGCAATGTGTGAACTTAGTAGTTGGTTTGCCCAACTAAATGGGAAAACAACTAAACTTCCTTAGAATGCCTTTAGAATGTGTGCATTCTATTAGAATGTGCCATTCCTTAGAATGTGTGCACTGTCTTTGATAAGTAGAGGAGCAGGTATCCCTTTTGAAAATCGTTTAAGGATCTTTAAAGATCTTTGAGGGTCTTAACAAGGATCTTCAGAAATCTTTGCTCAGATCTTCAAGGATCCTGCAGAAATCATGCCAAGATCTTTACTATCCATCTCAGACGTCAGTAGACAAAGGCTTTTTTTCAGCACACTTCACAGCCCTTTGGTTGCAGTCTCCAGTTCAGAAATTCTGGTCATGTGATAACATTTTGGGGCTCTGCGGTTTCCAAAGTACTGATCATATGATGCCTTTTTTGTTGTTGCTTCGGCCACTAAAAGTGGACTGGCTCCAAAAAACAGATATGTGGTTTCCACCGTTTTGCACAATTGTGTTTCTAATGCCCCTTCTGATGTCCTCAGAAAAGGCTTTTCCTGGGATATAACTGTGACCTCTCTTTGTTTTCAACATCTCTTCAACTTGTGGGTTTCTCTTCAGTGGCTGCTGGTGGGAAAAACTAAAATGGCATTGCGTGGTCAGTGTTTTGCAAACCACAAAGCTGCAAAAATGTTTTCAGGTGACCTGAATATTTAAACCGCACACTGGAACCAGCGGGCCATGAAGCGGTCTGGAAAAAGTCCTTGCCCATGGACATCTGGACAAGGATCTTTCTAAGATCCTCACAAGATCCTTAAAATGTCCTTAAGGATCTTTGCATGTAGTTTAGCAACTGAATATCTTTGAATATCCTTCAAAGATCCTTCTAAAACCCTTCAAAAATCTTTGAAGATCTGATCCTTATCCTTAATGATCTTAAACAGGTCCTTAGAGATCTTTAAAGATCCTCAAAGATCCTGCGAGGCTTTTCACCAGGTCACTTCAACCATGTGTTTCAACTTTCATCTGATCCTTGTAACTATAGCTTTAAATACCTTAAGACAGAGCACTGACAGTGGTAGGGAGTAGAGGGTACATGGTCAGCTTCAATTGATACCAGCTTTTGAGCTGACGAAGCACCAGTGTTAAATAAAGTGACTTTACCTTTGCCTTTATGTCCAAGATCACAACAGAGTCACATTCAAACTGTATATTTTTATTTTTAGAATGAAAATCCTTATGCCTGCTTGTTATTTTATTGGCATCCTTTGCACCGACAGGTAAGTCACTGCTGGATATTTAGGTAGCATAAATGACATTACACTTGTAGATAATGCTTTGGTCTACCAGACAGATGGTAGTCCAGACAGTAATAAAAGTAGACAGTAGACAGTAATAAAAGTAATTCAACAAAGTGTGGACAGTAATAAAAGTATTTCAACAAAGTGTAATCCAACGAAGTTTGATGTAACATAAAACTTTGAAGAACTAATGTCCCTACTCTTCCAAAAATGTTGTAAGATTTTTCAGGTCTTGGAATCATGAGTTTTTGTGCCAGCTACACTGTAGCTCAATTTTTCTTCTGAGTAAGGATACTATTCAAGATGTCATCCCCAGCAATACCCCCTTCCCACCTATGCACATGTGTAGGGTCAGTTCGTAGCACTTGTGAATTTTTCCATTGTTACATGTAGAGCTGAAGTGAATTCTTAGAGTTTCAATACAACGGAGAATGATTAGGTCGATTTCTGCTAGGTGAGGATAGAGGGAAGAGTGGAAAAGCTGCCTGAACAGGAAAGTGAAAAGTATTTTCATTCCCGTCCACGACCAAGCCAGATTGGAGCCTTAGTCAGCAATCAGAGTGCAGTTATTGCAAGTAGAGAGGTACAGACCATAGGTGTTGCAGTTTACTTAAATTCTGAAGGAAAACAGAACCTATTTTTGAAGCACGTGTTGGGGCTGTTTTGATTTGATTCACTTGGATAACAATTTTAGTAAATCTGACGGGTCTTATTTGGGAAGGAAAACCCACGCTTTGGTCTGAAAACAGGAAAGTATGCATCTAAGTATCACAACAGCTCTTGGGACTGACTCAGAAAAAATGGGTGCAAAGAAACAGTTTTCAGAAAACTAACCAATATTTCCTATGTGTCAGGTTTTGGAGGATGAAGAGAACAAACTTAAAGAAGAATATGCAGATGAAAAGAAACGGATTCCTAAGCCAGATCATTGGTGTGTGGCGTGGTGTAATTTATGATGTTTCTGTTTAAGTTAGCAAGTGACTCCTCCCCTCCCCTTGTTCTAGCTATTGGGGAAGGATCAACTTGCATTCACGAATGGTAATAAGATTGTTCAGCAGGCTTTTAGCACCCCCCCCCCC
>BLFK01000733.1:552889-563577 GCA_014634185.1 Astreopora myriophthalma
AAAAAAAAAAAAAAAAAGGATGGTGGATGTGGGGAGAATTACAGAACTTTGAAACATTCCGCAATTCAGCACTGTTACGATCTTGCGTTAATTTTGCTTGTATTTCTTGTTTTGCAATAGGGTATAACTGATCTAGACATCCGTCTTAAGATGTCAAACGTGGATTACATATGTGCCAAATTCATGTGAAAGCGAAAAATGCGTCTAAATTTGCATTGAAGAACGACTTTCCCCTCGGTTCCAGACTTTTTGTTCAATTTTCCCATCTCAAACAACGGGACAACTTAATTCATATTTGAAGGCAGAAAACCCGTCTCTGACGTAATTCTGTTTGACGGAGTACCGTATCATAAAATTGTTATTGCTAAGATGGTCTACCGTCTTGAAAGGTGACAGGGGAAAAAAGTATTTTTGGACCAAAAAGACCAGGTCGGGCTTAGCCCTGGTTATTGACCGACCGACATTTTTTTGTCGTCTGATGTGGATTTAAGACCGCAACCCTCTCAGATGAGGTAAGTTTAGGTTCACACTGCAACCTGGGCCGAGTTTGAATCAGGGTTGGTTCTAAACCGGGATAAATACCATGGCAACATATAGGTTTTAATCGGTCTTAAGCCAGGGTTAGCGCTGACACTGCTTCGAACAAGGTGGCCCAGGTGGAGAATGAGAGGTGGTTTCATGTTACTCTGATTTGAATAGAACTTAAGAGTGAATGTAACTTAAAAAGTCATGAATTGTAACTTCTTAAGTTGCATTCACTAATGTCCTTATAGGATTTTGCAAATAAATTATATAGATGTAGTTAAAATAAAAAACGATGTCCTTATAGGATTTTGCAAATAAATTATGTAGATGTTGTTTCATCAAACCCTGTCTGCTTTTGGGATGAGTTTTGCCTTGTTTTGAAGGAGTATTTGAGATGGGAAAAATCATCAGTGAATTCATGTTAAGGTGGCTGGCAGCAGTTTCCTGTATTTTCAGCACCTCTAGTTTGGAAGATCAATACTACCCTTCTTTTCTGAAGTTGATGCTGAACTTATGGTATGAAACAAATGCCCAGTCATTGGTGAACAAGTTACCAAATCTTTGAAAATTTATGGTGGCACTAAATCTGCTTCCATGAATTTTTGTGAAAAGTTGAATCTTGACATGCTGGTTACAATTTGATAATGAAAAATGGGGGTAACCGAGCTAATTTTAGAGTTACAAGCGCTCAAACCTAAAATTAAGGGTTTTTTAACAGGTTATACCATTGCTATGGTAACTTGTAATGTCAAGAAAATTATCTTAACTTGTTCATCAATGACTGGGAATTTGTTTGATACCATAATTACAGCGTCAACTTAAAAAGAGTGGTAGTATTGATTTTTTAAAATAGAGGTACTGAAAAATACAGGAAACTGGTGCCAGCCATCTTAAGTTCTCAAAAGCCCCAAAACTTTTCAGGCCCGAGAAGCCATTTGTAAAACTACAATCTGCTTTTTCTAGGAGGCTGGTGCTTTAGCACTTAAACAAGTTAGCTAAGGAAAAATGAGAATGGTAATGAGAATGCTTGAGAACGTTTTTGTTTTTAAGATAGAGGGAATTGTGGCATCCGAAATAGGCCGGAAAAGTTTCGGGTCGTTTGAGAAACGCACGCCAGACGAGGAAATGATGTCGGTTCGTGGATGACCTGAGAACTTTGCATGTTTTGAAAGATTTGCTTGTTCTAGCAGGTTTCTTTTGCAGGTCACAGGTCGCAGGTCATTGTTTTACCAATACAGAGAGTATCCTAAACATTCATTAAAGCTAACCTTAGGCCTAATTAGGCCTAAACAAAAGTTTTTAGGTCTAATGTTAGCATTTGTAAACTGTTAGGGTTGTTTCTGTATTGGTAAAACAATGACCTGTGACCTGCAAGAGAAACCTGCCGTGCTTGTTCATCTTTAATTAATACGAGCATGACCATTTTATTTTTTTCCAGGGGTGGTTTTAAAGTTGTACCAGATCAAGTGGAATTCTGGCAGGGACAATCCAACAGACTTCATGATCGGATTGTGTTTCGCAAACCCGGCGACGATGAAGTTATTGACGAGAATTTAACAAAGAAAGGAACGGACGGATGGGTCTATGAAAGACTCTCACCATAACTTGTTATAAATTAAAATCACGCCGAATAGCAGTTCACAAACAAGAACATCGGCAGTTGTTATAACTTGGTTGTTTTATTCATAGAAGTCATGGTAAGGGTCCACCCTCGGTGTAAGAGGAACCCCTGAAATTGACGGATGTGTTGGAACAAAGGTGACAAGAAGCCCCGGCCAAACAATGGAGTAATAAGATCAATAACGGAATTAAGCAATGAGAGAGGGGGAGAGGGAGTGTGCGTGTGTGTTAAGGAGAGTTGAAACTCTAGCTCTTGTTTGCCCTGGAACTCTTGGCTGCTCTCGTCGAAACTGATCAAATTGTCCATGAGTTGGGAAGAGTATTCTCTCGTTTGGCCCGGAGTAAACGTTTGTCTCGAGAGTTCTGCGTTAAACTCACGTCCTCGTTTGGCCCAACTCTCGACTCTCAGGCGCTCTCAAAGAGTTTCAACTTCCCCTAACTCTCACCGACTCGCGCTGTCGTTTGGACCGGGCTTTTCATCGGCAGTAATGGTACAATAAAAAGAGAGCAGCTGGCTGAAGATGGCCGACTGGTCACATGTTACAACCGGATATAACGTACACTGAAGGTGAAGTAATCGTTTCTGGTCACGTAAAGAATATTCCATTTTCACGATTTGATGTGAACGGAAAAAACAAAAACAAACAAAAACACAAAAACAAAAAAAAAGAAGAGAGAGATTAACGCCCGAAAACATAACTCTAGCCACCTGCGGCTAAATAGAAAATTAAAGTGTTCGATAGGCGGTTAAACATGTTCATGTAATTGGTTTTCTTGCAGACGATGAACTTTATTTCTTTTTCATAACTCAAAATGTACTTAAATAAGTTCCAAAGTAAGGGAAATAAAAGTTATTTGACCGCTTAGCACTCTGAATTAGAAATAGCTAACTTTCACTTAAAAGACACTCACTGGGCAAAATAGTGTGTTTACTGTAATAAAAACACTGATATTAACAATGAACACCTGCCACTGAGTTTACTTAATCTAGAAATTGCCTCAGGTCTTTCCATCTTGAGATGGCCGTGACATGTCACAGCACAAATTTGTCTTCCGTCTTGTAGAATGAGATGCACAATCTACATATGATATAGAACTCCTGTCTGCAGGTGGAATTATATGATCTGAAATGGATCGTTTAAGTTTCTGCAGCATGAGATACTTGGTTAGAAGAAGAGTAAACGGAGAATCCAAGCGGCTTATCAGTTTCATTTGAAGTCCATAAATTTGACATCACTGAGTAGAAAGAACTTCCTCGGTAAAGGTCGTGGAGCTGGAGATAGCACCACCATCATCTGACGATCTAAATCAACATCGTTACTGGAAGAAAATCCATACAGTAACTAAAATTAATTCAGAACAATCGAGACTGAAAAATAGTATTACACAAATCAGTAATTTGAACGGAAAAACTGTGCCGGAATGCATTATGTTTGAAATTCACAACCGTAGCGACCTTCAGATTTGGCAGCGAGTAGAGGGTAGAGTGCGAAAACGAGTTTTCAAATCAACTTCGCGTGCTTTTTAGTTAACTTTCGACAATCAATTGTTAAACAATTCTTGTTACTTTAAAAAGCCTTCTTCTGATCTCATAAGAAACAAGGGTGAGAGTTCAGTCTAGTAATCATATTCAAGTATCCACTTCCGAAGACCGCGTTTCAGTTTCCTTATTGATTGCTGCTTCCTCGATTCCAGAGAATTCGAAGCCCTTTTGATTGTTGGGTGATCGGGGCCGCTAGTTATTATTAAGCCATTTGGAACGTGTACCACCATAGATAAAGTGACAAAATTCAACAATTTTTTTGCATACTTTAAGAGCTTTGGAAATCTTTCGAATGTTACAAATTTTGGAGAGCAAAAAAGTGTCGATCGTTTTTTCCTGGTCGGACAAGTATGTTTTTGTACTGTCGTTGTTGACCTGAAATCTCTTGGAAACCATGAATCCCTTAGTGAAGTGATTTTTTGCGCTACAGTTACTGCAGGTTAACTACCTCTTGTGAGCTTTCGCAGTTCTGGAACATATGCTTAAATGACAGCTCATTCGATATTCTTTTGTGTATAAATTATGCCAAGTAGACCAACTAGTCTCATCATGGAGCAAAAGTTCTTCCTGACTGTCGTTCATTCTAAAAAGGCTGTTGGGTTAAGACGTCTCTTTATGTATGTTTCAGATATGTCCAGAAATGCAAGTAATTCGATGCACGCCTATTTTGATCAGCGTCACGAAGTTTCCCCTTGCTCTTCTCAACTTCAACACCACTTGAGTCCAGAAATACGGGCACTAATAAAACGTCACATAGTGCGCCCCGAACAGTGCTTTTCAACTCAACATAAACAGCTGCATTAACCCTAACCTAAAAATAACCCTAATGCAAACCCTAACCTTATTGTTAGAAATAGGCAATAGACGCTTAGACTTTACGGCACACTTCGTGATGGATATCAAAATTGAGCGTGCATCTAATAAAGACAATTGCAGATTAGTAAGAGGCAGGTGGTCAAAGGAACGCGACTTTGGACGCAGTTGTTTGTTAAAAAATCAAGCAATAGATGAAAGGAACTTACACAACGACAAATCCTATTGAGTTAGTTGTGACCAGGTCTTCTTCTAATGATTCAGCTGCACTCAGGGCGAGCACACAATGCTTCAAGTCACGTCCTGCCGACAAAAAGATGCTTATCAGCCCCGCTTTAATAAAACGTCACTTGAAAACTACTTTCACATTTCCAGGCAGCTGATAAGATAGTAACTCAGCTCTAATACTGTATTATTTTATTACGCTAAATGTTTCGATTCCAAGACGCCTACTGTACCTGGTTGCACTGCTACCAGTTTAGTTTCATTCTGATCTGGGGACATCCCCAGAGGGAGGCATGAATCAGGCACAGCTGGAGCTGTGGAGTAAACACAAAATAACTGAATGCCACCGTATGAGGTTGTTCTTTAAATACGTACTATTTACAGAATACTTGACGTAACTCAAACCTGTTTCAACACGAAATTTCAACAGCCCTTTCCATCGTTTCATTGCTATAACAGGTTATAATAAAGCACCACAACATGTCCCGTTTCTCATTGCGTCAAAAGTTCATTATAAAATAATTAGGATAGTACGCGCGCTCGCATTGGTCAATGGCTGTGTTTAGATGAGAGTATGTAAACACGGTTGTGACATCACAAGAATTCTGATTGGCAATGTGTTGTCAGACGCGCGTTTTGATTGGCTGGTACATGTAGGAAATATGAGCGTGTATCAAGAAAACCTGTTTCAATCAAAAAGTAAAAAAACAAACAAACAAACAAACAAAAAAACAAAACAAAACAGCATTTTCCTTCATTTGTCGAATTATTTTTTAGAAATCTGTCCCGAATTCTCCCAAACACCCCTTGTGTTTAGATGAGGCCATGTAAACACGGAAAAAAGTCCTCTATTGCTTAATTTTCAAAACATCATTGGTGCTCACAAATCACGAAAGGCACTCGCGTTAATGGGATTTCCTACATATTTATCACGATGTTATGCTAACATACGAAACAGAACATTACTAAAGAAGATGCGGCCATTAAGTTGAACTAATGTTACTGTGGCAAGACGATGTCCCTGAAAAACTGAAACTTTACTTAGGCATTTAGGCTTCAATTGCTTGTATTTAAAAAACGAACTCGGTGACCCCCATTCTCGTTACTAACGAGAGAAAACGCTGATATAATGATAATGATATAACACTCCTATAGCGCATTAATTTTTCTATCAGAGAAAAATATTCAAATGCACTTTACAACAGTTTGTGGCGGAACTTTCCCAGACTGCTTATGGCGCAAATTGCAGCCGTGCAGATCCCAATTTTATTTTTTTCCGAAGCATCTCAGCGGGCCGGAATCCTAAATCCTCCAATTTGATTGGGTAATCATGCGCTCGTAGCCGGTCCAGCGTTCTGCGATACGGACCACGGTCACAGTCACGCTCTGCGGCCTCAGGCTGCATTTTCAAGACCTCGGTCACAGTTTTTCGTTATACGGACCTCCTAGCCGGCAAACATCATATATATTTGAGTAGCGAGTGGGATTCACCGATGTCCAAATAACAGAACGAGCGACAGACAACCACACAGCAGACCACGTCCCCTACTCTTTTCAAACAGTGTGTGGGTTCTTTTACGCCACACTAGAGTTATGAGCCAGGGCCCACAGTTGATTGTCTTTATTCGAAAGGACTAGGAAGGGTCTAACAATTTGCGGAATAAATATTGTCATTAGAAGAGCAGCAACTTCGCCTCAGTTATTATAATATCCTGGGAGTTGGTCTGGCTGCGATTTGAACGCACGACCTCCCGATGTCGCCCTATCCTATAAGCCAACCACGTTCCTTGTTTAGACACCTCACTTACCTCCTATTTTAAAAATCTTGATCTCTGCAAATTTGACTTCAAAAATGTGGGGGTAAAAATTCATCTTCTTGCCATAAAAATAGGCCCTTACTCTGTCATCCCTGCTTCCGCGACGAGTGTCTTGGCTTCTCACCACCACCTACAGTTAGACATTTTGTCCCTTCATAATTTATTTTATAAAATAATTAGGATAGTACGCACCCTCTGATTGGTCAATAGCTGTGTTTGGATGAGAGTGCATATGTAAACACGGTTGTGACATCACACGAATTTTGATTGGTTATGTGCTGTCAGACGCGCCTTTTGATTGGCTGGTAGGAAACATGAGCGTGTATCAAGAAAATCTGTTTCAATCAAGAAGTAAAAAACCCCAGCATTTTCCTTCATTTGTCGAATTATTTTTAGAAATATTTTATAAAAGCAATAGCGAAAAAGCAGTAGAGGTCTTTTTTCCGTGTTTACATAGCCTCATCTAAACACTCGTGGAGTTGGGAGAATTCTCGACGGTTATGCAAACCCTTGACTGCGTTTTGGGTTTGCATAACTGTCTCGAAGTCTCCCTTCCCTGCTCGTGCTTAGATGAGGTTACGTAAACACCGAAAAAGTCCTCTATTGCTTTATCAGAATAAAACTAAGATTTCACTCTTCACAGAATAAAGCCAACCAGACTACATGTACATGCTGGTAATACTTTGTTATAAAATCAATCTGTCTTTACCCCTCCTGACTTGGGCAGATGTACAATTTGCACTTTGTTTCCAAACTGCTTCTTGAGATCATTGTAGACTCTTTCTTGATCGAGGACAACTATTACATTAACTGGAACACCAACAAAAACATTACTTAAAAAAAAAAGGAAACAGTGTTTATTGCATCAGAGGGAAATGCGATTGAATGGCTCTAGAAAGGAACAACTCAAGTCTCCTAATTGCACAACGTAGTCACCTGTCATTTATCAACGCCATGTTGGGACAGCTTGCTTTGTTGCATAAGCAAAACAGTGCCCACTGAAGAAAATACGAAAGGTGGTACGAAACACACTTTTACTCCTTGAAATTGATACACGGTGACCCCCTAGAGCCTTCTCTTTACAATTGCACCGGAACGCTTCTGGCCCAGCACCACTGACAATAAAAGACATCCAGGCACATGACTAGGTCATTCAAAGGGCCCATTCCGAATTGGCATCCCTCAAATCCATATAAAAACTTGGCAAACTAACTAATTTTGACGACAACCTTTCTTGTGACAGGCACCTTTTCATTAGATTATAATCAATAACCTTTTCCCCAGTCTCCATTTCTACTGTTGAATGACCAATTACAGTAACTGTCACAGGTTGCACGGCAGAGATAAGGGCAATTCAAGCCAAGAAGAACTATTAAAACAACTCTGGATATTTTGTCCCAGAAGTGACTGCTCAGTATGCAAATGTATGGCAATCATTCCCACCTTCAAATGCCTCTGCTGCATGAACTAAGATTCTGTAACCAGTTCCAGTCACCCATCCACAGGTATTGATAACACAGCCACTTGCTCGTGCTACAATCAAACACACACATTTCAGTAAAATACGTTAAAATAAAAACATGCTCTCATTCATCAAATTAACTTGACTATAACTATAAATACTAGCAGATAAAATAATTCCAAGTTCGAGTGAGGCCGAACACTACCATGAAGTTTTATACCCAAATATTCCATCAGAGATCATTTGTAGTACTGAAATTGGGCCCACACAAGGACAGAGAAAAACTCTGACCAGGGTGGAATTTTCGGATTGATCACCATTGCTCTACGATTAACTAGCAGATAAAGTCATCACCTGTGACCTTCATCTTTAAAGTGGAAAAAAAAAATTAAAAAATAGAAATCATCATCATCATCATAACAATAATTGAATCTTCTGCTATAATAATAATAATAATAATAATAATAATAATATTATTATTATTATTAGTATTATTATTATGCGTATATCCTAGCCTAGTTGCAGCTTCATGGAGTTTGCCTTGATTGACTGGCTTGGCTGAGCCAGAGAAAAACAAAGTGGACCATGAGACTTTGAAAGAGAACATACAGAGGATATTACATGGCTGTGCGGAGTTACGACATTTCTCTTCAAGAGAAATGTATCTCTAAGCGACCATGTAATATTCTGTTTAATATATAAACACCAATGAAATACCAAACATGAAAGAAGTACACACGGCCTTAGAGCGTGGACGAAAAACAAATTCCTTTTTATTACAATGTAATAAAGTCTAAAATGATGGCCCTTAGAATTTTAGATTTCGAAAAAAGCCAGTTGTAAACAACATCTTTTCCCGCTCTCAAAGGCGCGATTTATTGAGTAACCATAACAACAGTGATCTTTTCACGTGTGAAGATATGAGGTTTTCGGGTGAAAGCTCACTTGGTATTTCACTGGTGTTTGTGTAATAAAAAAAAGTCTTTTACTGTTTGCTGGCTCCTGTGAGCACAATATGCCTAGCAGTGGCCTCCCACGAGGTAGCTGGATGCCACTGTTGGTCTTAAAAAACCCTCCATTGGCCTTAAGTGGTCAGTGTGATATCTCACTCGATAATGATGATAATGGTCTTCATTGTCTCAAAAGATAAAAATATATGTCTTATGTCACAGGAATACAGAATTAAAAAATTGCATACTAGTTATGCAATGCTTTTCAGTGGTATACCGTGAAATATCCCACAAGTGACTTTCTTAGTTTAAACACGAGCCTTTAGGTGAGTGTGTATACAAAGAAAAATCAAGTCATGAGTGGGATATTCACGGTATACCACGAGAAAGCTTTGCATAACTAATTTATCCCATGCCACTCATTGAATTAGCACAAAACATCACTCTTCAATGCTTTAACGGCATTCAACAGAATGCAACATATTATTATTCAACAGAATGGCAACGTTTCTTGAAAGTTCATAATTTTGATTAAAAAAATAAAAATATATAAATAGGTCCTGCTCATTAAATGTATAAAAGCCTTTGTAGGCCGCGAGGAACGCCGGGATTTTTTCGTGGAATACTACCCGTTGCATACCGCAGAATATGCAACGGGCTTCTAGCTTTCTGATTGGCTGTATTCTCTATGGCATGGGATAAATGCTAATATGAAACTTACTACCTCATTATAGGAAATTAACAATGCACTTTATCAACGTGATTTTACAAAATTTGCATTAATTTAATGTATCTTAATTAATGTTGATGTAAATTTAATGCACGCTATTTTACAACATTGTTATTTTAAAGCACCTTTATTTCATTACAAAACCTTATTAGTTCATGACTCCTCTATTGGTTCTTCAGAGTCACTATCTGACAGGACGTCTTCGTCTAGTTCGGCTAGTTCAAAACCAAATTTTCGGCTTTAAAAAAAACTTAGAAACATCCATGCACTTGTCTTGGAAGGTTTTATTGCAGGAAGGTTTTATAATTTCATGCATATAAAGCTAACTTTTGAAAAATCTGCGTTAATTTAGTGTAACGTTAATTTTCTTCGTGTTGTCAATGTGCATTGTTAATTTCCTATATTAAGGTACTTACTTCAAAGAGCCTTCAAAATGCAGAAAAAATGGCGCTTTCTTTTAGAAATAAATGATGGGCTCCGAGGAAAAACTATTGAGAGTGTGTCTGGTCATTTGTGAAATAAATGGCAATTACACTGTATGTTGTGGAATGACTTATCTCAAATTCCCAGTCGTATGAAGAAAAATAAGGGAAGCAGATGTGACTGACAGATGGCGGCTGTATCATGATCTCACCTTTCTTGTTCTTTTCAAATCTCTGTTTGGTGACCTCAGCTATTGCACTTGATATTTTGTTGTACAGCTTCTCGTTGGGTGCAGGTGATAGATGGCCATAATGATACACTAATGGGGCTTGCAATGGAAACCCTGTTGATTGATTTAACCAACAGAACAAATCCATTCAACTGTTGTCATGGCACAACATTGTTACATCTGACTAAATTTGCCTACATGTATCTCTTTGTCATTTCACAAAATTTCAGCTAACAATTATTATTTTCCTCCCAATTAGAGCCACTAAAATCATGAATTAAACCAGCCCATCCTGCATGCAAAAAATGAGAATAGGATGAACTGAAGCCCCCTCCCCCTTTCCTCAAATTT
>BLFK01000733.1:563587-571087 GCA_014634185.1 Astreopora myriophthalma
TGCACTTGTCTTGGAAGGTTTTATTGCAGGAAGGTTTTATAATTTCATGCATATAAACCTACATGTAACTTTTGAAAAATTTGCGTTAATTTAGTGTAACGTTAATTTTCTTCGTGTTGTCAATATGCATTGTTAATTTCCTATATTAAGGTACTTACTTCAAAGAGCCTTCAAAATGCAGAAAAAATGGCGCTTTCTTTTAGAAATAAATGATGGGCTCCGAGGAAAAACTATTGAGAGTGTGTCTGGTCATTTGTGAAATAAATGGCAATTACACTGTATGTTGTGGAATGACTTATCTCAAATCCCCAGTCGTATGAAGAAAAATAAGGGAAGCAGATGTGACTGACAGATGGCGGCTGTATCATGATCTCACCTTTCTTGTTCTTTTCAAATCTCTGTTTGGTGACCTCAGCTATTGCACTTGATATTTTGTTGTACAGCTTCTCGTTGGGTGCAGGTGATAGATGGCCATAATGATACACTAATGGGGCTTGCAATGGAAACCCTGTTGATTGATTTAATCAACAGAACAAATCCATTCAACTGTTGTCAAGGCACAACATTGTTACATCTGACTAAATTTGCCTACATGTATCTCTTTGTCATTTCACAAAATTTCAGCTAACAATTATTATTTTCCTCCCAATTAGAGCCACTAAAATCATGAATTAAACCAGCCCATCCTGCATGCAAAAAATGAGAATAGGATGAACAGAAGCCCCCTCCCCCTTTCCTCAAATTTTTACCCTGTATTAATTCTTCATCCAGTTACTCTCATTTGTTTGGTCCTGCCTTTTACAGTTTTAATGAGTTGGGGTAGTTTAATGCAACAGAATTTGGCTGCAATTAGGCAAAATGATGGAATACATCACTGAAGCCTGGAGCCCTGACTTTAAGGAGACATAAAACGGTTCTAAGCCAAGAGTATGCACATAATTAAGCCACACAATATACCTACATGTAAGCTACTTGCATCAGGAGATAAATCAAAAGTAGTAAAGAAATTCACAACTGGAAATAATAATGCCATGTAAAATCACATGAACCTCAAATAAAATAATGGCATAAGCTGATGATGAATTTAGCAAAGAAATTTGCTCGGTAATCTATGTTGTTTGTCCAATTAACAGCAGCATTCAACTTTGTCAAGCATTTGCCACATGTTTAGAAAAAAACAGTACAGTGGAAGGCTTTTTTGTTTTATCTTGACTTGTACACTGCTGCCTTTAGGAAGTGAAAAATATTGCAAACTCTCGAAAATACTTAAGAACTTAGTTCAAAGATACTTATACACGAGTTACTATCGTACCATAATCCCACACACAATGTACACTAATGTACATTGTGAGTACACTAATGTACTCACAAACCAGTGCAGATGAAAAGAATTCCCACATGAAATAATGAAAAGTTACCAGTTTGAAAATAATTTATCTGAAGCAACGCTTGCTGGTAAAATTTGGCACTCTGACGCAATTAGACACAAGGTCTATTGGGTCCTTCAAATGAGTGTAGCTGTATATTCACATATTTAAGCTTGCCAGTTCAAAGAAAACACACTAGGATTCACGATCATGCCCTGTAAACTTTTCTCTCTTTGGAATGAAATGGTGTTGTATTATAGCAAAAATTAATTAATTATAGCAAAAATTAACTTCACGTAAATGCTACCTTCTTCAATGTCTGCAGGTCTCTCAATTAACAAGGCACCTGTTTAATGGATAGAATATAGGAGTTGTGTTTGCTACAGTGCAAATGGAAATGATATTCATTAAGTAGAGTTAACAGATATGTCCTGACCCTCCAAATAATATTATTGTATTCCTGTCACGAAATGAATGCCTAAAATAGCCTTGTTACAGCTGCTGTACATGTGACAACGTTGTTCCAAACTGGAACAATTTAAATTATTTTTAAGACCAAAAACTAATGTCACCTATGTGGCACCAGAAATAATTTGAAATAAAACTTCAGGTCTTGGTTGTTCAAAGGTAAAGGGAAAATTCAGGGTGGAACAATTTCACAAAAGACTAACAACAAAACATCGACCAAATAGTCCTCTGAGACTACTTTGCCCACATCCCTAAAATTGCTTAGCCACTCCCTTCATACACCGTAAGTCCACCATGTACCGTATAGTTCAACACTGTACGACATAACATGAGTTAGATGTACACAAACTCATATTTTCTTCATGTACAGTTGTACTTACCCATACTGCCAGGAATTCCAACATAACCCTGATTAGGAAGACAAGTAAAAGATAAAGCAACTCTAAACATGCAAAAATCTTTAGGCATAGAATCTGATGTACACTTGACACAGTTGTTGCAATACAGTAAGTTAGAACTTCTTGGTCCCATCAAGGAAAAAATGTCCATGCAGGTTTTCAAGAGAATTAATCTCTACATATATAATAGACCTTGCAGATTGGATTCTCTAAGATCAAGTGTCAGTTTGTTCTCATAAAACTGGCTTTCGTTATCACCAGGATGTAAGCAATTGTATCAATTTGAAAATGACCACACCTACACTGTACGAAAACTACAAAAAAATAATTCACAGTCTAAAATTAGTTAATACATTAATATAACTGTACTTTCACACACAGAAAAGCCATGCAATTGGACCCTAAACTTTGCTATGTCACATCGTTCTTTGGAAATACTACGTTAAGGTAATGTAATGGAAAATAAATTCAATTATAATCCATCAAATATTTTCGCTTGCACGCGATTGGTCTAAACACGTCACGTGACCGAATATTCCCCAGCTAAAACTGGGGAATATCGAGAATGTTCCCCAATTTACTAAACTGCACACGTTGTGAAAAAGATTTGAAGGATAATAAACACAATGGCCTCCATTTGACGTGAAAATATGCTATGCTCTCGGAAAACTGTTCGCTTCTCGGAACAGATAATGTCCGCGGACAAATATCCTAGCATATTTTCGTGTCAAATGGAGGCTATTGTTTATTTATTTTAATACCTGTCCCACATCCAGATCAACAAATACAGGCCTTCTTCCCATCCTGACAGCATAATTCAACAGCAGCTGACAAATGGTGGATTTGCCAACATCTACTGGTCCAACAATCATTACCTGGGAATACCATTAGGGGCTATATTACACTCTTTTGGTCTCACTGTAAAAATTAATGCTCAGAGATGTCTTTAAATATTGAAAACTCAGGAGACCCAAAATAAAAATGCAGTTTGTTCATTTAACCACAAAAATTATGTGAAAATTGTGTTGTTACCAAGGACCATGTAGAGGGGTATTTTTTGGGTTTTGGTACATGTACGTCTGTCTTTTTCACAGTTTTGACCAGACAACTTCAATGAAAACTCTTGTATTAAACAGACACAATTTGTACACAATTAGGACTAAAGGTAGATAACAACATGCCTAAATAATAAAATTATACGTACAGTTTAAATCCCTACAATTCAAAACTTACAGAAAGAAACTGTTGTTTTCAGTTTGAGTTATCAGGTGATTAGATTGTTGCAAACAAACAAAAAAATAAAAAAATAAAAACAAAACAAAACAATGCATGGTCATCAGAAGGTGGATCTAGTGACTCATAGCCATTTTGCCAAGTAGACAAGATTATACGTTATTTTAGTTCTGGCTGCATTGAGAGTAAGTTAGTTCACATTATAATTATGAATATGGATGATTATTTTGTAATCACTGTTTGTTAATACAGTATGTACACTGCAATACAGTACTGTATCTTCTCTCAGTCGGTCATTTTTTGCTGTGCACTTACCCTGGGCCCAATGTCAGATTCAGTGTTTTCAACTTTTTGTCTCATTTGTTCCAGAGCCATGTGAAGGTTGAGGTACATAACCATTGGAGTTTCCTTGGACACATATGACCACTCTGGTGGGCCAGAGATTTGATAGTGGTTATGGTACTAACATTTGATAATTTCAACACACTTTAGACAGACGTAAGCATCAAGAAAATAAATACATGTACATATGTTCCAAAATACTGCCACACTGCAGTGCAGTGTAACGGTATTTTGCAATGCATTACTGCAGTGAAGTGTAGCAAAATATACGTACTGCCACAATGTGTGACATGTGTGTCAGTCACTAATCTCTTTTTTCCTGAGATTTAAAACCTAGATACTACTAAACACTCACTAGCCATGCACATGAGCGTGTTACACTATAATTTATGCACAGGATGGCCATTTTAACAGGAATTGTTTTTAATTTAATGGTCTGGAATTTCTTCTTTCAAAATCCTGGGAGGACTGGATCAAGGAGGAAGTTATGTTGTATGCTTGCTAGACTACATGTAATAATGCAGTGTGCATGCGTGTCAGTGTATGCAGCTCATTTAGTTTGCAGCAACAACAACATTAGTAGGCTCCATTTAAACACCAGTGAGTGAATGGCATTCCCCCCCCTTGAATAAGCTATCTGGGGCCTAATTAATCAGTTCTAAGTGCTAGTAATGGTGGAGTGTTACATCAAACTGAAAATAATTTTTGGTTTATTTGCTGTTCCAGTTAATTTTTTGAGCCAGGGTGCTAACAGGGAATCTGAAGGGGTCAATACCAGTGGATCTCTATACATTTTCTGAAGTGTATCACTTGATTTGCTGTGTCAGGTGTTCAGCTTTGTTGGGTAATTGACCCGAGACCCATCTCTCACCTGGAGCACTGTTATTGTAACACTCCAGGTCTACATACTTGCATTCAAAACTGACCAGCTATGCCTCAGATAGCTGGTTTGAGAGAGAGAGAGAGAGAGAAAAAAAATGCACTAGTCAAAGTACAGTAAAGTCGAGTCTTTTCAAAATTATAATGTCACCAAATGAGTGTTACCTGTAAGTAAACAAACTTGTGGAATTTGGAAAAAAAAAAGATGACACATTTTTGGATTGTAGTGGAACTAGAACAATAATAAAAATCTGATGTTCAATTACGGCATTGTAAACATTGGGTTACATACACGGAAGTGGAAAATTAAGACATTAAACGACATGTAATTTGAAGAAAAAAATGTTTAAGATGATAATGTTTAACAAGGCTGAAGCACTAATTAAAAAAGATATTTCCACTGTACAGCCATGCCAGGTGAAGACTGCAATCTTTGATCCAGCATTAAATGTAAACCTTTTGTTTCTGATCAACTCAGTTCCAAACACCTCAGCTTGACCTTGGAGGAGCTAAACAGAGACAGAAGGGGAAAAAACCTTTACCTGATAACACTACTTCAAATCATTGCAACCCTCTGGGAAGGAGAAATAACTCATTTAAATACAGCTGACAATAAATATGAATAATAATTTCTAACAAGCCAAAGGAAAGCTTTCCACCAGCAGTGACCATGAGACTACAATGTACAAGGCAATTATATATACTGTAGATCATTCAATTACAATGTAGCAATTGAAGAATTACTCAAATCACTGGGGTTGTGTGCCAGCTTTGCCTCGACTATTGTGTAAGTTCCACAAAAAGCCCGTTTCTGTCCAGTTGTCAGAGTAATGTCATCTCCTCTGTTGACACATGCAGCTTTGACAGTCTTACCACAAGTTCTGCTTTTCCTTTTCCCTCTGGAATCTCAAGCCTTAGCTCTGCATCCTTTTCAAGCTTGAACTGTTGTCTTTCCTCTGGCTTATAAATGCAAAGATTGGAAACAAACATGTTCAGTGAACAATGGGCAAATTACATGGACATGTGTGCACAAATTTGAAACCTCAGGGGCTGTTTACATGGAGGTTGGAAGATCCTAGAATGTGAGTTCAAACAAGTTACTTTTAGTTTGGTTTAAATGCACAAATTTTGGTTAAGGTCATTATTCACTTTCAAGTACAATTGACAAAATGAAGCAACTGTAGTGAATGCATGTACATGTAATGATGTATTTTTGCATGTGATGAGATGCAAATATTGTACGCCTTCAGATTATTATTAATTTATTCCTGGCTTTCACATCTTATGGAAGTATACATACTGTACCCAGTGATTCAAGGCTGCAAGATACACTGCTATGTACTTTAATAACAGCATAAGGTTAGACACGACTTGTGTTCCTAATCTAGTTATCTCTTATTCCGTTAGCTAGGTGTCCCCTATTCCCAGAGGGGTTTCTCTCTGCTAGATACATGTCATTAATAAAGTTCATTCATTCATTACTTTACACAGTGGCTATTTGTACGGCACCCGTACAACCACTTCTATTTCCTACTCACACCGGATTCTTCAGATTACTGTATGTGGAATATTACTTTGCTTCCAGTCACAGTCTTTGAATTTACAGTGTTTTTGTTGAATAATTGCTGCCGAAGTTAAGAAGCGGCCATTCTAATTGTGTTCAATTTGAGATGAGCGGATTTCTGGATGTCTGTGTTGTGCCCACAGTATCAAGGGCAGTGTTACGTTGTTGTGAATGACAATAACTATGTGATCAATTTTTTGCTTCGCACTATGCAGTGAGGTACATGTGTGTAAGACTTGTTGTGATTGCTTGTGTGGGCGGCTGGCAGCAAAAAAACAATCGGAAAGTTAATTGCTTTTATTTTCTGCTTCGATTGCTATGTTGAATATAAGATTATTCGCTGGTGGAAGTATTCATCAGGGTCATGAATGTTTTGATGACGTGTCAAGAGGAAGACAATGTGCTTTTATGAGTATTGGCGCTGTACGTTGTGGGACCAAGTGTTTCCAGTTCAACTGAGGACTTCTAAATGTACAATGCTATTAACCAGATACTACTTACATGTAGCAACCTCTAACATGAATTCATATCAACACTGATGCTACATGTGCTTTACAGCAACCCATGCTTTCTTTGTTAAGGTTAGACCCCTGATTTGATATCGAATTGTTGGAGTTACGTGTACGTTCTTGCTGAGAGATTGTCTAATTGGCGTGGGTGGGTGGGTCGTGGGTCCAAGATCCCCCATGTATACATGTCATGTATACATACTTTTATGCTGTTTCAGCTATTTTTAACCAATCATACTTGAGCATTCCCATGCTACCAAACGAACAACTGCACGGTCGCTACAAGGTGGATGCATGATGGCTGATCCTTAGCTTTCATGAAATCAATAAATCATGACCAAACTTGAAGTCAAAAATCCCATGAGATGTTTGCTAGAAAATGACTCAAAAGTTCGTTTGCAGCAATGACACAGCTTTTTCATGTTTCCCAAAAGTTGATCAGTTGTTCTTTTCTTTTACTCAAAATGCCGACAAAAAGCCGTAGATCGTTATATCGAAGTTGTTGGGTAACCTGAGTTCCGTTTTTCCATCAGCGTGAGTTCCAGAACAAACAAGCGAGTTCAACACAGTTTTCTTTTTTAATTAATGCAATATTCATTCTCGGCAAACACACACGCCAATGTTAAGCATATACTCTTGAACACTTCCGTTAAAGTTTACCGAAATTGTGTGCCAGACGAGAAGGAAAAATGTTTATAGTTAATGGGAGACAGTTTTCCTTTGTTCAACATTTCATAAAA
>BLFK01000733.1:578587-591073 GCA_014634185.1 Astreopora myriophthalma
CTGCAGGCAGTGAGAGCAGTACTTACAAGTATTTTTGCTTTCCAATGCAATGCTTATCCATGGGCAGTGCTAACATTACAATATTAACTTGAATATTAATTTTATCTGCAGTTCATCGGATACTTTCCAGACCCCTTTGTTGATGGGTTACCCTGCATTCACAAGTGAAAGGTTCAGTGTGTATGAAGATGTTTGGATCTCTTGTTTCTCCTTACACTTTACTTGATCTTTACAACAAATCTGCCACTGGCCTTTACAGCTTCTTTGCTGAAATAAGAAACCACTTCCTGGCTAAGCTCATGCTTGGTAGCCAGTGTATGGCTCAGGGAATTCAGAGACTGGATACCTATGGGGAGCAGGTCTTTGGTAATTTGGGTTTCATTATCATGACGAAATGGAAGCTTCTTCTGTTTTTATTTACAATGGTCGCGTGTATCTTCAGAATGCTGCAAAAGACATGTAAGCTGAAGTGAAATTCTTAAGTAAATCATGGTGACATAAAACAGCTTTTGCTTTGTTTCAAGGATTCAACACTTTTTGTTTACCATTTAGATCTAGTTCTTAGCCTAAAAGAGACTTTTGGTGACTTGTCCAAAATACGGCTGTCCAAAAAGCACAGCCAAAGCCCCTTTGTGACCACCTCTCATAAGCAACCAGTTTTCCCAACCACCAAAAGTCTGAAAGTCAAATCACCATTGTTGAAACCTCTTGCAAGTTACCTGGTACCTCTCATAAGCAACGGCAATGATTTTTAGAGCTCACAGTTTTAAATGTTCTTTTGTTTCCAACTCTGTGTAGATGACCACTTTACACATGATTTCTCTCTCTCGGGTAGAAATCAGTGTATGAGAACTACAGACTGCAGACCGCTGACTGCAGACTGGCTACAGATAGTGCTAACAAACAGTATTTGATTCTAAGCACCCATTTTAAAATGGTGAACTTTCAATAATTGTGAGTTAGGGTTAGGTTAGGGTTTGTCTGCGGTCTGCAGTCTGCAGTGTCATATGCTGGGTGAAAATTGGAAAATGTGTTGGTTTAATTTGTACCATTAGCCTTATCACGTGCGTACATGTAACTACAACCCACCTGACACAGCAACAACCTATAGGGGAACCTATGCGAATCTGCAATCCCCATCATAATGGGGATTGCAGATTCAAGAAGTAATAGAAGAAGGAGTAATAGTAATACCCATATTACTCTTTGCCAGGTGTTTTGAATCGTCATTTAAAAAACAATCATTGAGTACACAATTTCTTGATTTCTGATTGGGGTACGTTGGGGTCTGCTTCATACTTGTAGAAAATTTGTTTCAATTATTCTGTCTCAGATTTAATGTTCACGACCCTTCTGGTCCTTCCCTCCAGCTGTTAAGTATGGTCAAGTAATGAGGGAGTGGATACTATAAATTGTATAAAATTTGTGTTTCAAGGTCTATCTGGCAACACAAATTTTGGGCTGACTTCTTGTCTTTTCAGGTAGAGAGGTTGAAGTCCAACCCATCAAAGATAGATTCTGTCTGTTGAGATTATTTAAAATGATAAAGGTGAGAAAGAAAGTAATTTAATCAGCTTATTGGACACTCTGAGGTTAATGAAAGACTTGAAAGGCTCTTAGGTCACGACTTGCTGCTGTGGTGATATAATGCACTGTGCAGTTTCCTCTCAAAATAGACCATTTCCGAGTTGCTGTTTGCGAGTCTTGGGGCTAAACGATCCAAATGATAATGAATTTGATTTGCATTAAAATACACAACTCATTCCCATTTGAATAGTTGTGCATCCAGGACTTGTTTTGAAACCGAAGCAAACAGCGACTCGGAAATGGACTATTAAATCTAGTCCCTTGTATGCAGTTCTTGTGATCATTCATCTTTGCACAAAGCCATCATGAAAAATCCTGAAGCACAAAGTTATGCTTGATTTGCACATGTAGTTATGACACAATTTTTTACGACTACAATCTCAGCTGTTGAACTTCCCTATTTTTGCCCCTCAGCTGTTGCTTAGTTAAACCTAAGGTCACGAATCCAAGGCCTTGTGGCCAAAGCTGGCCTTTGTATTGCATTACCTGGTAAGATCATTAAATGGCTGTCTGGTTAACATTATTTTGCTAGAGTCAGGTTAGATGATTGCATCAAGGGTCAGTGATGCTATCACTCATTGGTTTTGTGGTCATCTGATCACCTCCTGCAAATTCAAAAATCTTGTTGAAATGGATTATTAACAGAACCCTGCATGCCCTGTACTTAAAGAGTAAGGAACACGTCTGTAGTTTTTTATTAAAATTGATTGATTTTTTTCTTAAAGTCATGAGTAGGTTGAGACAAAAGGCAGCCTAACAATTCCCATGAGTAGAGACAAAAGGCAGCCAAAAGGCTTGTTTTGTGGTGCCGAACCCATCATAAATCTCACTCTGGGAGATCTACAATTATGGGTACCAAAAAATGGACTGATGAAACTATAGATCTTAATTTCTTTAAGAAACCATTTCCTAATTTTCCCATCATGTTTAATCCCAGTTAGTAATATACCAAGCAGTCTGAGCTCATGATAAATTTTGTGGTCCAGTGTGTGGTAAACAGAGCTTTAGCCAACTCATCATTTAGGCTACTTGTACCAGTTTTAAAATTTTAAAATGCCTTTAGAACTACAATGCATCCCTAACTAGTAGCAAAAGTTATGGTACCATTAGACCTGCTTGCAACTCTGCTTTTTTTTGTTGAGTTGGCACGTAGGACGAACTTGCAAGAAATGGCAAAAAATTTCGACTTGGGGCAAGTCTATTGTTCCATATGAAACACCGTTGATTGATCCACAAAGTTCATTCCTTATTTTGATACAATATGTTCTCTTAGAAATGTAAGAGCTCTGCAAGGACACCCTTTATTTTGGCGTCAGATGCTTGCATAAATGTCTTGAAATCTCGCAAGATTTATTTCGGGAAACACAACAAAAACCTACAAAAGTCCGCCACTAGGCTGGAAGCACATGTTTTCTTTTACTGCGCCACTGCACATGAACCGACCATTACTAAGCAACATGAAATATAAATGATACCACTGAATATCATGACATCTCCCCCTTCTGACGAATAAAAAAAAAAGAAGGAAAAACTTATTTGGACATCATGTACTGAATCTGAACTAAAGCTAATTAAGAAAACTTGGAAGCTTGGCCTGTTCCTTGTAAACTAGAGGATTACAGACAAGTGTACATTCAGTTCATTTCTAACAATGTTAACACCATCAAAGTCACTCTCTATAACGAACAGGTTTCCTGATAAGTCTCCCACTGGAGGTCCTCTGTTCTGGGATAAGATCCAAGTTGCTTGTGGGGCTGGTGTTGCTAACTTCCAGAGTAGAGTTCTCCTGAACAGGTTGGGTGGTAGTCTCACTATTGGTTTCTGGAATCGGCGAGTCCTCTTCTTGCGAATCTTCACAAGTGAGTGGAGGGATTCTCCTAAGGTGCCTCTGATTTCTTCGCAACGTTCTACCACCAGAGTCAATAATGTATGACCTTGGGCATTGATCTTTATCAACGACTTTAGCTTCTGTAGTCCACTGCTTCTCAGTATCTAGCTTGGTTCTCACCCAGTCTCCTGGTTGGAGGTGAGGTAATTCTCTCGTGCCATTCCGCCTGTCGAAAGACTCCTTGTAGTTCTTCTTTGTTTCCGCATCTGCTTTCTTAACAGCTGCATGGCATGGAAGCTTAGGCTCGAGGGCTTTGGTCATTGACGGGAGAGTCGTCCGTATCTGTCTTCCCATAATCAGCTCAGATGGGGTCTTCCCGGTGGCTGGGATGGGAGTTGCACGATACGCCATAAGCGCAAGGAATGGATCTTCTTGTTTCAGGATCCGCTTGGAGATTCTCACCCCACTTTCTGCAGCACCATTCGCCTGGTGGTGATGTGGGCTTGACGTGGTATGCCTGAATCCATACTTTGCTGTGAAATCCTCGAACCAGGCTGACTTGAACTGGGAGCCATTGTCACTCACTAGTTCCTCTGGAATACCCCATCGTGCAAACACAGACTTCAGCTTTTGGATGACAGCCATGCTTGTCGTCCCCACTAAGCTAAGAATCTCGATGAACCTTGAATAGTAATCCATTACGACTAGGTATTTCCGACCGGCTAGCTCAAACAAGTCAGTAGACACCTTCTGCCTGGGTCTGTCAGGTAGAACAGTGGGCATAAGCGGTTCTTTCCTCTGAGCAGCTTGGTTTTCTTGGCAGAAGTGGCAAGAGTCAACCTTTTCCTTAATCTCTTTAGAAATACCCGGCCACCACACTGACAAATTTGCACGTGCTCGACACTTTGTGATGCCTTGGTGCCCTGTGTGAATGCGCTCCAATGTTTCTTCTCTCATGTCAGTAGGTATCACTATGCGATCATCGTATGTTAGAAGGCCATCGCTTATCGACAGGTGTCCTCGAGAATCGAAGAACTCTCGTACCTGGAGTGGGACCTCTTCCACGCGCTCTGGCCACCCTTGTAACGTTAGTTCCATCGCCTTTTGGAGCTGTACATCTCTGGCGGTTGCTTCTCTAATCCTCCTCATCTGAGTATCGGTGGCTGGCCTGGTAGACTCAATCAAGCTTACAAAAGCTTGAACGTCTTCTACGGTGTCAGGCTCCCGCTCTTGCTTAAGAGGGCTTCTAGACAAGGTATCTGCCACCACCATTTGCTTGCCTGGTACATGCTCCGCTTTAGGGTGGAACCTCATCAGACGCATTAACAGCCTCTGGCATCGTAGTGGTCTTGTCAAGATCTCTGTGGTTGATCAGTGGAACTAAAGGTTTGTGATCTGTCAAAAGCTTGAAAGTTGGAAGTCCCACCAGATAACGTGATAACCTCTCACACTTCCACACCGCAGCCAGACACTCCTTCTCAATTTGGGCATATTTGACTTCAGCCTCTGTCAGTGTTCTTGAACAAAACGCAACTGGACGGAGTTGGCCATCATGCTCTTGCATTAGAACCCCACCAATTCCATAGCTACTAGCATCCGCAAATTACTTGCATGTTCTCCACTTATTACGAAGATGTCGACTTCATAGTTCTTATTACAATATGTCACTGTTGTTGAAAACTGTCCCGCACACTGTAATTCGCCTCCCGGACTAAAAAGGGCTATCCTGGATGGCTGTAACTTAGGCTGGTTTGGCAGACTGTCAAAGGTAGACTTGGACATCGCAGTTATATCTGCACCCGTGTCAATCTTGAAAACTACTGGCTTACCGCTGACCTTGAGCTGAACTCTCCACTTATTGTCCTCAAGTGAATCACCCGACAATACACCTAAGAACCAATGGTCAACGCCGCTGCCTTTCGCAACAACACAATCATCTCTCTGCACCTCATTTACAAACTTAGACCGACACACAGCTGCGAAGTGACCCACCTTTTGGCATTTTAAACACTTCTTGTCCTTTGCTAGACAATGTTCTGGCTTTGTGTGATAGAGGCCGCATCTGCCACATTTTTTCTGACCTTGCTTTTGGGAGGACTCTGCTTTCTTCGCTTTTCCTCTCCTCGGACGAGAGGGAACTGGCTTCTTCTGGCCTTGCACCTCTTCCAGATTCTTCACTGCCAGGGAGCTCTGATCTGTAATCTGAGACTTCACCATTTCTGACTGGCGAGCTATTTGAATCCCTGTTTCTAACGTTAAATCTGCCTTTAACTGCAACTTCTGAGACACTTTCTTGTCCAAAATTCCGATAACAATCCTATCTCGTATTTGCTGATCCCGACTGGTTGTAAAATCGCAGTGTTCCGCTATCTCATAAAGGCTTCGAACGAAGGATTCGACCGTCTCTCCTTGTCTTTGGTTCCTTTGGTGAAAACGCGCTCGCTCGTGAATTACGTTCCGTTTTGGAACAAAATGCTCATCAAACTTTGCCAGTATCACGTCAAATTTCTTCTCGTCTCCCTCTGCTAAGGTAAAGGACTTGTACACGTGTTCGGCTTCTCTCCCCATTGTGTAAATGAGAGCACTGACCTGGACATCGCCGACCTCTTTGTGAAGCTTCGTTGCGAGTCGAAATCAAATCTCTCTGGAGGGCTTAATTTCAGCATTTTTCACGTTTTTCCGCTGCCACCATGTCTTGAAATCTCACAAGATTTATTTGGGGAAACACAACAACAACCTACAAAAGTCCGCCATTAGGCTGGAAGCACATGTTTTTCTTTTCCTGCTCCACTGGGCATGAACCGAGCGTTACTAAGCAACATGAAATATAAATGATACCACTGAATATCATGACAATAAAAAAACAGTTTCAACGCTTTTTTATGACAAGCATTGACACAACAACACAGTATTACTTGGGGCATTACTAAACAGCAAAATGAAACTCCAAAACAGCGATTGTTTTCTACTTTTTTTTTTCTCGAACACCAAAAGAAAACAATAGCTGTTTTGGTGTTTTGGTGTTCGTTTCACTGTTTCGCTGTTTTGTTGTTTAGTAATGCCCACATCACTTAGCAATGTTATGGTATCATATGAAACATCAATTTATTATTGCTGAATAAGATGCAGTCATCATTGTGATGTAGTAAGTTACTGTGGAAACAGGGAAGCCCTGTACAGATACCCTATAATATTTTGGCTTTAATTTCTCATATCTAACAAAGTTAACTCACTGACCCTTAAATTTTTTTAGTGATCAGCACGCCAAGATAAAACTTTCTGCAAATTTTAAAAAATTCTGTGGAGCAGATTGAGCCACCTCATTTTATTTATTTTTTTAAAATGTGTCTCTGAACCTGCTCCACAGAATTTTTTTGAACTTTGCAGAAACTTTCATCTTGGCCTGCCGATTACTTTCCAGCAATAAAAATGGGGGTCACCGCATTTGGCTTTTGAGATATGAGCATATGAGCAACTAAACCTAAAATATAGGGTGTTTCTGCAGCTTTCCCCAATGCCACAGTAACTTATTATGTCAAAATAATAACAGCATCTTGTTTAGCATTAATTGGTGTTTCACGTACATCGTATTCATAAATGGTGGGCACTAAATTATTATTTTGTGTTTATACAAATTAGACCACCAATCCTCGTTAGCATGCACTAAATTGAAAAGAATTTTTGCTTTAAAATGAGGCTTGGAGATGTAATTTACATGAAGACAAAAGAATGATCGATAAATTGGGTGCCATTTTTGAATAAAGTCTATGGTACCATAGCATTGCTGTTTTGACCCTCTTTAATCAGTACTGTAAAATTCAATCCACTCTCAGTTATGCATGTGCTATGTTGCAGAATGCTCATAAGCCTGGAAGCACGGCAGATATCATATCCCTGATAGAGAAGCATAATATTGATATAAACAGCAAACATCCCAAATCAGAGTCTGGATTAACTTTGTTTTTGGTGAGTTTTATTGTGAGGTTATAAGGTATATGAAATTCATATATGTAATTTTATAATATCGACTGATGCGAAATCAGTGGGGTCTTCGTTTTGTAGACAAGGCCGGCTCAAACTACAAAACGAAGACCCCACTGATTTCGCATCATTTGGTGTCTCAGGAAAAGCGTTGACCCGGTTTGACTGTCTCTAGTTTGATAGGCTTGTAAAAAAAATGGGTCTTCGTTCTTAGGTCTTAGGTCTTAGGTCTTAGGTCTTAGGTCTTAGGTCTTAGGTCTTAGGTCTTAGGTCTTAGGTCTTAGGTCTTCGTTTTGTAGACACACGGGCTATGTGCCTGGTTGGCTATCTATTGACTCAAAGAAAACTCAAACTTGTAATTGTTAAATTAAGACAGTGAATAGAGCAAAGTTTGCAAACTGATTGAATAATCCCGCAACAGTTGAACACAAGCACTCCCTAACTATTTGGCTGAACACACTCCCTTGGATGCGATATCATGCAAACAACGTCCTTTCTTGATTGAGAGGTAAATATGAGGGATCCAATGTGAAAAAGTAGTTCTTATTGACGTTTTTGTGATTCAATCCTCAGTGTGCTTGTTTAAGTGGGAACAGCAGTCTTATTTCATACATGTTAAAGAAAGGTATGCGTGGACCTAGAACCAACGTCTTGAGACAAGCATTGTCAAGGAATTTAAATAAAAATTGTCCTGCCAAAATGTACGTGGCTGCATTAAACTGATTATTTTATATACCCTCAACAACCACCCAAACTTATCTTTATGTTCTTCGGAAGAGGGGTGTGCGGGAAACAGTCTATTATGCAACAATCGAGAGATTATAATCTATTATAGAGCAATTCTGAGATGAAATCATGGAAGTTTAAAAATTACTGGTTAAAAATGCCGAGAACTTCTTCGAATGAATGTATTAAGCATTAATGTGCATCTTCTACAGCGCATCTTTCTTGTTGTTTTCATTAGTCCAGTCGGTCCTAGTACTCATTCCTGGGTTGACTGCAAGTTACTTTGAGCTAAAACGCAAGATAACCCTCTTAATAATATACATTGAAAAAATTAATCGGTTCTCACTGGCACTGATTTTGGGTTTTCCGTTTCGAAAAACAAGTTGTACGGGAAAGGAAACTGCCTGGGAAATTCAAAATTACGAACTGACGGAGCTGAACATTCCGGCTCGAGGAATTTTGTTAGTCTTTGAAAAAACCGTATTCCAAATTGCGCTCGAAATCACTACGTATACTTAAACATGTGAATTCACCATCTACATGATACAGGTGCCGACATAAATTCTTGCACTGCTTGCAAAGACAGCGCTCTTCATCTCGCCAGCTTCTGCTGCGCAACACAGAATGTGACAGATGGTCTTCGTGTTATCACCTCTCTATTTGAAGCAGGTACTGTTTATTGATACGCATACTGAAAGAAATGATTATGAAGTGCGGTTTTAGAAATCAACTGAAGAAATGATCCTCACACTTTCTGGACAATTTAAGCAATTGTCCCTTATATGCACTTGAAAAATTCAAGTGACTCCAACGGGATTCGAACCCACGACCTCTGTGATGCCGGTGCAGTGCTCTTACCAACTGAGCTATGAAGCCACACAGTTGAGAGCTGGTCAATTTGTTGGCTCATGCATGTTTTCCCGTGAAAGGAATGATGAATGAAAGAAATGATTATGAAGTGCGGTTTTAGAAATCAACTGAAGAAATTGACCTGCTCTCAACTGTGTGGCTTCATAGCTCAGTTGGTAAGAGCACTGCACCGGCATCGCAGAGGTCGTGGGTTCGAATCCCGTTGGAGTCACTTGAACTTTTCAAGTACATATAAGGGACAATTGCTTAAATTGTCCAGAAAGTGTGAGGATCATTTCTTCAGTTGATACGCATACTCTTCCCCTTTCGTGAAAGAAGGCTTAATTAAAGGGAACAAATCAGTGGTTTGATTTTAATTCGCGTCATTGTCTTTATCCTTGGTTTCGGTAAAAGTTACCTTTGAATACCCTCTGACCAAATGAAACAGTCATAAGAAATTGCATCATTTCACAGTTGTGCTATCTCCAAAAAGTTTGCATGAATCTTACCATACAATCAGACAGAGTGGTACGGTATTCTGAGTTAAGAAGCCCATTGTTAAACTGTAACCATACTTTAAAGTGAAAAAAAAATTATAATAGTAAGAAAAATAAACAAATAAATAACACTTAGTTTATCCTCGACCTCTTCTTAATTCATCATGCACTGACTTTTAAGGATGCGACATCAACTCCAGAAACTGGCTTGGAAATACTCCGCTGTGTATTGCTGCCTCATCTGGAAAGTGTGACCTTGTTCGCCACCTCTTATCTCTGGGTGCGTTGAAATTTGCATATTTATGGTGTTAGTTCAACTTGTAATCTTAAGGGGAAGGCCAGTCAGAAGGCGTGTCCGTTCATCCACTCTGTTGCCCTGACAGATGAAGCACCCGGAGTGCATATTTGAAGAGAGACCTTTCTTTAATTTTCTTTATTTTGTCGAGCAAAAAAAACTGTCTTAAAACAATTAAAAAGAAAAAGAAAAAATGACAACACATTTCTTGTTGACTGCTTATAGGTGGAGATAAAAGTATTTGCAATAAGGATGGAATTTACGCCATGGACTTTGCGACAAACGGAGGTAAGTGTACGACCCCGGTCAAAAAAAAAAATTAGTTCAGTCAAACGGTCTACTGCCCTGAAAAGGAACTGAGAACTAATTTGCATTGCTTGAACTGATCCAAATCAACTATTTTGCTTTACGGGAAGGTTTTTCTTGTCCATGTCCTGAGGACTGTTGGTTTAGTAATAAATTGATTTCTTGTTTGTTTGAGAATTACCGTCACTAGCTTAACTTTATTTGACTTTTAGATTGCGAGGAGAGGAAATATCTTAGGATATGTTATGTATTGACGGATGTCTGCGCTAACATACTCACACCGTAAACTGTTTACGGCGATATCTCAGGCTTAGTTCAGTTCAAGACACTTCACAAACAACTCAATGCGGCGGTCTCCGTGCTCTCCTCCCCCAGAAAATCTAGGCTACGGGACAAGAGGCATCCCATTAAATCCTACACAGGCTGTAGTTAAAGTTCACCCGAGTCTTTTGCCACTTTAGTTGCAGATCTGATTCTGCGGCTACACTTACACTTAACGTCTTAGTGTATGCAATATTAACAATAGTCCTTTGTGGAGCGAAGAGGCGGTGCAACACGAGTTGAATACTATGCACAATAAGAAACTCGTATGGGACAAAATAAGCCAAGGAAGGGGCGATGAAGAGTACTCAAGAAGTGCACTATGTTCAGTGCGGTGTTAAACAGAAAGGCCAAAAAAAGTTAATTGCGTGGTTGAAACTGCTTCATCTGTCGCTGCTGTTTTAGACAGCGGATTTGTCTCCTTCTGGTCTCGGAAGCTTTCCTCGCTTTTCTTCTGGCATCAAAATCAAGCATGTTGGCGATAATCATAGGAGCCACGCGATAGGGTGCCATTTTGATTCCAACTTCAGATGGCGAGGTTACCCGACCTAGTTTAGTTCAATTTTCGCAGAGGTGAACCAAAACATAATTGAATAAAATTGAATGGAATATGATAGCTTGAATTATAATTGATTTGAATATAATTAGCGTTTAATGTAAACACGGCTTTAGGTGCGAGTGATTTTGCAGACCTGTCAACTCTCCCGGTGCCGCCGGTCTCCCGGTTTCAAACAATTTTCTCCCGGCTGCTAGTGCTTATTCAGATCAATATGAAGATTATACAAAATCACGTCGTGATAAAAACCTCGCAACATAATTGGAGAAGAAATTTCTGCCATTATCGTTGTAACATGGCTTACATTAAGGATATGACAAGAAAGGGATATGAGAGATAACACTGATTTACATGTAATACCCAGCCCAGGCCCCCCGTGTGGGAAATAAAAATGACGAAGGGAAAGCGCCGAAAACGCGAATGTCGCCTTTTTTGGAAAAAGAAGAGACAAAATGATAGATATATATATGCTGGATCCGCTCAGTACAAATTCACTTTCAAAAGCGAGTAGAAGGCGTTGCATCCAACTGAAGCGGTAAGAAACGATAACCACAGATTTCATTGCCTTCCATGTGGGAAAAATCTGAGTTATCATCAAGATGGAAAGTCACCTTAAAAATTACTCTTGCTGGAAAAAGAAGCCCCAGTTATCGTTATGCCTGTAGCAAGAACTAGATGTATGGAGGGGGATTTGGGACAAAATTCGGAAATGGATCGTACCTTAGGGGAAATCGGTCGTACCTCTAGGGAAGAGGATCGTACCTTGAGGGAAATGAATCGTAGCTCTGGGTAAATCGATCGTACTTTGAGAGAAACGAATCGTCCTTATAGGAAATGGATCGTACCTCAAGGGAAATGAATCGTACATCAGGGAAATGGATCGTACATCAAGTAAATGGATCGTACATTATGGAAATGGATCGTACATCAAGTAAATGGATCGTTCATTATGGAAATGGATCGTAGATCAAGGAAATGGGTCGTACCTCTAGGGAAGTGGACCGTACAGGGAAATGTATCGTACTACGGAAATGGATCGTACCTGACGGAAAGGAATTGGGTCAGCAGTCCGAATCGCAGGCCCGCTTACCTTCTGCCATATTTGTTTTTTCGTGTGGGTTTTCGAGTGCTCCTCGAGTAAGTTTCAAGTCAGAAGTATTGTCCGAATAAGGTCTCTTACAGAGAGGATATAAGAGGGCCACAAAGAAGCGCAATCTAGGCATGTAATACTATGTTGCTCTTCAAGTGTTAGAACTTAGATTTTGAGGTTACTCTGTAAAAAAAGATTTTTCGACTTACCTCAGCACCAGAACACAGGCTGACGTAAGTTATCAGCTTTTTGTTCTGGTGCCGAGGTAAGACGAAAAATCTTAACCTAAGATTTTAGTTTTTACGGAGTAATAGATCAACACATAATTGGATCTTGTCTACTTCGTTAACCTTGACTTCACACTTGTTGAAAGTGTTTCTGGGCATTGTTTATGCCAAGAACAGTTAATAATTGGACCTTAAAAATGATTAATGATTACGTGACCATATG
>BLFK01000733.1:594629-611456 GCA_014634185.1 Astreopora myriophthalma
TTCAAGCCATCTTTAACTTGCTTTTTTTCTCCGATAACATGAGGGAGAAAGGGGATTAAATCTTGATTACGAGACACCGGGATGGGAATAATGAACTATATTTATACTGTATTATTGTGTGAGTGCCGTTTGTTTACCCGAAACTAAAACACTCGTATTTTTCAGATTTTCACCAGTGAAATATGAAAAAAATATCAAAAAAAGAAATACGAAAGAAAGTACCGCATGTCCCGGAAGTGTGCCCGCGCTTCTTTTTCCTGCCTTCTGGTCATCGGTTTGGGCTGCACCTCTTTGAAATCTCTCGGTATGTTTGCGGAAGCTAGGATACGAGCTAAAAGACTCTGCTAGCGAACCTGTTGGTGGGCAGATCGCAACATGGGTCAACATAGGCATTTTCCCCACCGAGGTCCATCTTTTTCCCTTTGATGTCCTATTGAAGCATAGAGCAAACGAAGCAGAATTAACAAATTTGAATAATCAGCTGCGATCCATAGTGGACAAGCACGCAGCAGAGCTGTACAAGAAAATGCCGGGATGACGCTCTGACTGAGAATCGATACCGACGTGACTTCACGGATGTTGGCCGCCACTAAAACGTCAGAATGCCCTTTGGACTCCAAGCTTTGAACCCAAAGGGCCATAATGACTGACATTCAGTCATTTTGGGGGGAGCCTTCGGGCCTCCCTCCTAAACAAACAACGAGAACGAAATCTGAGAAGACAGCAAAGTAGAAACAGATGGAGATATCACAAGCACGTGCACTGAACAGCAAACAATGTTTCGTATATTTCAATATTTGCGCTGACCTTACGAACAAGACGAATCTATTCTAGCGCACGGTAACGTTGTAATTAGCAAGAGATAAGCGAGTGGCGATTTAATGTTTTCCAACTTTGCAAAACCAAATGCAAGAACTTTGACGCTTACAAAAGGTTTTTCCATATGACACAGCGATCCCAAAAGCAACCTCATCACAACGACCGCTGCGATGGTTGTGATGAGCGATCTTTGCAAAAAATGAACCGAATCTTGAATGAGCGAATCTTTAGCGGGAAATTATAAAACAGGCATTTTGTGGTGGGTAAATCGAGAACAGAAATGACCACGTACTCGAAGTGTGATATGAGAAACAATAGCGCAAACAATAACTTCCAAGGTCTTTGTTTCTTAGCTCCGCCATGACAAGCTAATGAGCAAAGCAGCATTCCCTGTGGGTGAAAGCGGGCGTAAAATTTCACCAATGAGGGCCACTCGAGTTACGCTTGGCCGCTAATTCTACTGATCTATAATTTTGACTGCACTGCAAGTAAATGTCCCGAGAACAATAGGCATTCTGCGCGATCAATGCCATTGGTTCTTCATAGGATGCACCTCTATTGTAATAGTTCATTGTCTGTTGTTTTTTAAACCAGTCCTGTGAGGTTTTGCAAATGGTGCAGATCGACCTTCTGGTTTCTGATACTGGTCGAATTCACTGGTCGTTTGTTTGTTCCAGTTTGCATTAATTTTATCCATATAATAAAAAGAAAATTACACGGCTCGTCGAAGATACCAATTTTATTTTTTCGTGGTAAATGCAATATTTTGCTCACTCGCTGCGCTCGTTCGTAAGATTGTTTTTGCCACCCGAAAAGTGTAATTTCTGACGGTCGAGTGACATGGGAACGAGTTAGTCAGAAATTAAATATTCTGATGGCACGGTGTAGAGGGCCGTAGGCGGCTATGGGATAGCTTAGTCCTATTTACGAGTTTGGCGGGAGATTATCGTCATTGTACGTTTGTCAGTCGCTGTGGTTAAAACTTTATGCTTAACTTTTAAGAACTCCACTGTCGGCTCATTTTTTCCTTCTGTATAGTAGAGTACCTTTCCTCGGGTCTGGTACATATTTTTGACCACTTCTAAAGGGTGGTTTTTAGTGGTTTTTCGTATCTGGCACGGCACGATTGCTTAGTTTATTGCCTACAGTAATATAGTATATTTTGTATATTTTCACAGTGTTATTTGACGTCCACTTTGTAACCGATTCAGATAAACGGAGGTAATTTTGCTAGGTCATTTTGTTCAGCGGACTGGCTGACGTACCCCTAATAAACTATCTTCTCATTGAAGTCTCGTCTTAGTGTAGTCAGAATTAAAATTCATATCTTCGCGCCGCCGTGTAACCACATGTGGCATGTACGACCATTTATGGAACTACATGTAGTTGGTGGCTGCTGATGGCCTGCGAGCAATCTCTCTCGCTGAGAGATGGAAGGAAAGCATTGCTTGCTCGCAAGCTGGGGTGTCATTACAGCGGTGATTAGACAACTGCAATAGATCAGTTTCATAAATGGCGGCCAATTTATTATTCTTTTGTTTATGTACATTAGACCTACTGGCCTCACTTTAGAACAAAAATTGTTTTGAATTTTGCACGTCACAGCGAGACGAGAAAGGCTTATTAGCATTAAAACAAAAGGATATTTTTTCTGGCCGCCGTTATGAAGAGGTCTATTAGATCAGTGGCGAAGAAAACCCAGAAAGCATGAGGCTTCATAAGTCGTTGAACATTAGGCGTTGTTGTCGATCGTATATATAAGAACTAAATATTGTCATACTGCACAGAAACGATGGGACATACCACTGGGGAAAGAAGGAGTGTTTTTATTCCAGTGGCATATAGCCCTATCGCTCGGTTCGATTTCACTGATAACCTTCCATTCAAACAATGATAATTATCTATTTTCTCTTGAGAAACTCAGTACAGGAAGCCAGAAAAGAGGACAAACTCATCGGAAGTAGCGTTTTGGGCTACATGACGGAATTCATCCGCCAACGACCGCGTTTAAGCCTGATTTGTGTGGGATATCATACCAAGGAGCCATGTTAATTCACCCGTGCTAAATGACTCGCGGTTGATATTCGCGCTCTCCCTCTTATAGCATCCAATGGCAAGGCTTCGCGTTGCATTATTATACCTCATTCCTCTTACTACTAAAAAACCAAAGACATGATAAGAAACGTATTCCCCGGTACCGCATTTCCTTAAATGGTGATTTTTAAACGAGCTTTCCTATTCCTAAACTCTTCTGTCGATGGTTGAGCCAATTGTTGCGTCCGCTGTGTAAAGAAGATCATCGTTTTTGTGAGTTACTGTCAAGTGAAAGCTGGTGAACAGTAATCTTGTATAGTGTAGTCCCATTTTTATCTTTTAAATGTAAATTATGGGAAATTTATGGATTTTTTCCGGCTCACTAACTCTGCAGTAAGTTCTGCTGTCAGGACCTCCACCCGCAACTTCAAGAGCCGGAAAATGGCTCTTGAAGTTGGAGGTCTTCCACAGCCGTGGAGGCGTGTGAATGATCAAACGTTTTGTCGTTTTACGATCTTTGGATGTTATTTTAACCATATGCCATGAAACCGTAATGACCAAATCTACTGTGAATTCCTCACCAAGTTCGTTTATTCATTTGGTGTGATGAGAGCATTGATAACGTAAGTCTCTTTGTTGGGTCGATAAGTAACCAGCACTGAGTACTTTAAAATTAAATGAGAAAAGCCATGAGCTCAACGACTATAAGCCTTTCTTTCTCGCAGTCATTTGATGGTTTTATCCGAGTATGGCAACCTTTTTAACTTTGCTCAAAATTGACGAATTCATTGACAGACCATTGCAAAATGCACATGCGTTTTCCGATAAGTTTATCCTGAGTTGTTAAAACTGCCTTCGCAAAAATATAAATCTATCCGTGTTGTTACTTGTCATTGAACTTTAAATGTTGATCGTTTCCTTCTCAATGCGTGATGAGGGAACAAAGTGATAAAGCAACTGACTGATGAACGTATTACCAGCCTTTCATCACTCTAATAGTAAGCTCTCTCTCGCATCTTTTAATAGTTACGGAATCTACCAAGGTTTAAACTGAATTAAGCCTTGGGCAGAGAAAAACAAATACTTTCACGTGTCGCCTTTGTTATTTTTAAAAGGGCTCGTAGGTCTTTGAAAATGGAAATTATTTTTTCGCCAGTGTCCACGAATAACAGCCAGCCAGAGTTACCCATAGGTTAGCTCGTGTGGTCTATAACTTTACTGTAAAACAATCATTCCATGTTACGAGTGGCGTGAGCGGATGCAGATACCGTGGGAAACGTAAACTCCAGCGTTGGACGGTCAACTAAAATAGAGAACTTTGTTGAATATTCCAGAGCAAGTGAATTTCCGCTCCCGTCAAGGAACGTTGTTTTCTTATGTAAATTGTATTGACTCACACCCAAGTGTCTGTTACTTTACCGAATCACTTCTGCGTCTGATGTTGTGATTGGCCACATGACGTGTTCGTGCTGTAAGGTCATTCAACTTTCCGCCTGATTAATATATGTGAGAACAGAGCGATCTGATGCTTCAAAAGTAAAGTCCTCGGTTCAGCGCGCATTAATGTCGCAACGCTCAGGGCATACGGATTCGCTCTTGACATTCCTTCAGTGTCTCTCGGATTCTTTTGGAAATTTTTGAGCATGGAGCGAACAGTGTGTATTGTATTTCTGCTCGTCGACTTTGCTTTGATTATTAACATGGCAGGTGAGTGAAATGACACTTTGTCTGGGGCTTAACAATTAAGTCAAAACTTAGACTATTGTAGCGCCACGAGTCACAAGACTCCTAAATATCCATTTGATGAACATTTAAACTAGTTGCTTGTTCGTCTGTTGGGTGCATCTTGATCTCGAGACGACGTCAGTGTCATGGCATTTACTCGAATTTTAAACAGGAGAGTTCACAATCAACATATGGAGGTCGCTTTATATCTTAACAACACCTATCGAGAAACATTTACCATCTGCACACTTTGTGCCTTATCACATTTCAAGCACAGCGCTCATGATCATTTGGTAGGTAATATCCATTGTGTAACAATTTCTAGCCGTCAAACTTCTTTCTACTTAAAACTCTCGATGCCATCAGTCGTTGAGAAATCAGCTAGCAAAATCGATTAGCCCGTTTAAATTTAGGGAAACGTTTCTAAATCTCTCCTGACTTGCATAATCTTGTTCAAATTCATATTAACGTAACTCAATAACGGACGAGACTTAAGAGACCTTCGATCGTCACTACATTGCCGTTATCATTGATGTTTCCTTATGTATTTTTTCACAGGTGGCCAAGCAGAGCAAGTTGGTAGGTCGAAAACTTAGTTCTCCAGCACTTAATTAAACTCGACATGACACAAATGATCATCTCATTATGGTGAATATTCTTAGTATATAAAGGTCGAAGTTTCCTCTCAAGTAAATCACATTGAGTGGTTTAACAGGACGCAGTACACCGTTGTAAATAGAGTGCACTATCAACACGGCAAGGAGGGTAAAACAATAGACTGATAATAATATCGACTGATTGACATGTTTAGTTGCATGCTCATCTATCGGAGTTTTGTGGTCGGCCTATTGCTGGCTGGGAATACTACGTACGTTTCGTACTCGCTTGCTAATCACTGCAACAAGGTAACTTTGAAGGTCAGAAATTTCCTTCGGCGGAGGTTAATACTTCTGTAAAAATCTGATGTGGCGGAAAGCTTAGAAATTCACGGGACATGACAGTACTTTCTTTTTTCCCTTCCTGTGTGGCAAACTATCTTCGAATTCCTCGCAGGTTTGACAAATACGCCATCAATATATTTAACTTTCGTTAAAATCTTGTTTATCCTTAATGTTCATGAGATTAAAGCCCTTTGACATCGCGGCTTGGTTGAAAAACGAACAAACCAATTAACGAATTAGCTAAAAAAACCTAATAATCGGTGAAAAATACAGGATAGAGCTATAGAAGCAGCTAATTAGAAACAGGAGCAAGGCCTACGCAAGCCGGCTTATAAACAGTATAATTTCATAAGTATACCATATTGATGTTGATTTTTGTTGATTTCTCTTACTGGTAGGTATGACGCATAATATTTTAGTTTCAAAATGTGCAGACTTTAACTTGAGCGTGCATGGAACACTGTATGAAGCAACTCAAGAGAAATGATAGTTTCCTGCAACACAACCGTTCCCTGCGCTCAGGCGGACATTCTCGTGCGCCTTCGTTGGCATTAGACTATAATTTCGGAGAACTGAATATTCTTTAAATAGTCTTCTGGATATGATGGCTGCAGAGGACTCCAGCTTATTCCGATAACGATAAATCCTGACAGCGTCGCACTATTTATGCTTTGGAGTGCTCGGCTCATCACACCATATCCCTTTTCACAACTGAATGGCCTTACTTTGTGTAATTATTTAAATATTTGCAAAGTCGTTTTGGTTCGCTATAATTTATTCATCTTTGCCCTAAATTTTCTCCTCGTGTCGGCTTAACTGCAGCTACGCGGTTCGCAGAAGTTGACTTTGCCTCCTATGCCTCGTTCTTCAAAATACTTTTCTGCTACAGTTATTCTCTGCACTTGTCCCAAACATATCTTGTTGCTATACAACCTTTTTCCTGAAGATTCACTTTGTTACTGGTCTTCAAAGGTGGAAAATCTGGACATAGTTTGATCCACGAGCAAGGAAGGGGAATGAGTTCAATACCGGGTTGATGCCACAAAGTACTTTGCATTGGGATTGTTCATTGAAAACAGCGATGCAAAGAAGTTTGTGGCGTCAACCCAGTATTGAACCCATTCCCCTTCCTTGCTCGGTCGCAGATCAAATTACAGCTGGTTTTCCAACTTTTGAGAGCCCGTAAATCAGCGGATTTGTAGGAAAAGGTTTTTAAAGCAAAAATAAATAAATAAAATAAAAAAAATTGTTTGGGACAAGTGCAGAAAACTATTGTAGCGGAAAAGTATTTTGAGGTGATAGTCTCTTGAATTAATTTGTCACCGCGTACCACGTACCACGTACCACGTACCACGTACCTCATAGCATAATGTCGGCTCGGTCTACCGCGTACCATGTGTTAAGTTTGTCATCTAGTTTCGTTTTATTCCAAGTATTTTTTCATTTTTTCTTCGCCCACACAACCTTCAGACTCGCCTCTGTTCATTTTACCGGTAACGTGCTATTTGACCTTTACTCCGTACAAAGTCTAGTTTTTTTGTTAAGCCCACTCAGTTGCACGTTGACCGTCCTTCGAGTAAATCTTCAAGCAAGCGAAGTTTAACCCAAGCACGGAGGGTGTAATTTGCAGGTTGCAGGTCGCAGGTTGCAGGTTGCAGGTTGCAGGTTTACACATTATACGGGCTGCAGGTCGGATGCAGGATGTTGAAAGTTCCGGAAGTGTACTGGTAAATAGCCACGTGCTTTGGTCGCAGCGTCGATTGACTCGATTTCGAGGATGTGAACATGGACTTCATCGAACAGTAACTGAACAGGCCTTTCATTCCTCTTTTTGCCATTAGATTGAATGGAAAACCAATTCAGTGTACGATCTACTAAGATGTCATGATGACAACCCTGACCGGTTGTTTTATGTTTTTGTTGATACGGATCGAGTGATGATGAAACATTATGGGATCTGGCATCACGAGATACACTTTGATTCTCGTTTACATTATATTCTACGTATATAGAAGGTAGCGCTAAACGAAACACTGATTCATAGCAATAGAAATTGAGATTTTCCATTAGGTCGCGGACATTGCGCCAGTATCACATACAGATGAAAATGAACTGCTTTTTGTACGCATGCTGGTCACGTCCCTTTTTATATCGTACTAACTTATTTTCTTAAATGTTGCGAATATTTCTATGCATTGTGAAGTAAATGGTACGAAATTGCCCTCGCTACGAGAATAAAACTATGCATAACTATGTTTCCTTCGGTATTCTGCGTGACAAGTAACGCAATACGTTGTCGAGTGTTGTCATGGTTGTGTCGGCATCCCTACCTCACCATCCTGAACATCCTAAACTTTAGCGGTAACTTTAGCGGTAATTTTCTCACGAAAGATACCACTTAAATAAAATCAAACAGTGCAAGTACCTAATCAACATCCTAAACTTTATTGGTAAGGAAAAGCGATATATCAAAAATTAAAGCGCCCGACAATAGGTACCAATACCTTATATTTATTTGACCTGCAACCTGCAACCTGCAACCTGCAACCTGCAACCTGCAAATTACACCCTCCGGCCCGAGCATTTACTGCACGGTGTGGGACATAAGTGAGTTTCTTTTCTTTGTTACTTATGGTAGCTCCCAGTGTGCGGAGCAACCGTTTCAGTACTGTTTTTATGGTTTGTTTCTCGAGTGCATGGTTAATGGTTCGTATTATTCTTATGTTGAAATCCACTAGGTACTTCTAAGCGGTGAATGCCTATAATTGTCTTTCGTTTGAGTGCGGCTTTGTATTGTAGTTAAGTATTAGTTCCGCTAGCGTTCCTAAGTTGTTTCAGTTCACGTTTTTTGCCTTTTATGTAGAACACTCAGACTTATTGTGAATTTGTTGTGCTGCTTTTGGGTTCCGCCCGCCAAATGCAGAGGTCATACTTTGACCTTTTGTTGTTTGTTTTCATTTATTCAGTTGTTGATTTAGCTGTGTTGTGACCTTTAATTTCAGTTTACGAGATTTATCGATCAATATTTGTTGGCGCGAAATAAGTGGTTTGGGGATCGGAACTTTCACTGCCTCCATCGGTTGATCTGTGTCTCCGTAAAGTTCTCCCTCCCATCCGCGATGCGTCTCGAGTCGTTCTGGCCGTCGCCAATGCAACACCATACGGCCACGTTTTTCAGTAAGACGGTCGAAATGCCGGGGTATTCAGCTTTACAAATTTACGCGGGCCAGTTTTGGTCATTGTGTGCATTGTAAATAACACTGCTCCAGAATACCAGACTTCACGTTTTGTTCGTCGCTGCGACTTAACTAGCTATAACCTCAGGCAGAATGAATACAAGCTTGCTGTTCCGCAACCCCGCACTGAATTTTATAAAAGAAGTCTCTCCTACAGCGGAAGTGTGTTATGGAACGGCTTGCCTTTGGAGGTGCGGCAATTGACATCCCCTAGTATATTTAAGGGAAAATTAAGAGACATACATTTTGATCGACAAATACTTAATTAACGATATTTTGTTTTTACACACGGCCTCCTTGTAAAGCAGGTGTTTTCTTTTTATCTTTTTATTTTAGTTTTTATCTTAGTTTTTAGATTAGCTAGGAAGTTAGTTTTCTATACTTCAATGTAATGTATACCTGAAGGAAATACCGTGTTTAAATAAAGCTACTTACTTACTTACTATTCCATTCTTGGCATGTCTCGCTCAAAACGGAAAGAACGCGTAGCATTCACAGCTTACCTTAAAGATGCCATTGAAACGGTGGACAACGATCTGTGACCTTATTGTTAATGTAGTTCTGTGATGATGGATTAGACTGTTTATGATCCGTCAAGTTGGTAGATAGTCGATTGGGCGTCGAGCCCACGACCAAAAGGTACCACTTACGGCAAACAAGGAAACCTGGTCATGTTTGTCACTTTGTTCATTCGCTCCAGTGTGTTCTAATTAAGCTCAGTGGCCGTGTCGTCTTGACTCGTGGAACTTCTGACAAGCTGTTTGTCGAAAACTGTGAGCAGTACTAGTTTTATTAGTTTTTATTTTTGTGCGGACAGGTTTCTAGCTCAGTAGCAACTCCTAAAATCATTAAACCTGAATGGCGATCACACACGACCAAACAATTGGAGTTTTAAGCTAGAAACTGAAGCTGAGTAATAGCCTCATGCCGTGTCAGTAGTATAGCTGTTGCTTAGTTTTTACTTCAGTTTCGAAAGGTTGCGTGTATGTCAATAAAAGTACCCTGACTTCTTCCCACAAACCACTGTTTGTAGCAATTGCCAATTTTATGTCTTCGGTAGTCCTGAATCAACTACAGTACGCTTTGTAAATAGCCAACCGGTGCCTCCTTCCAGCTGCAATCAGGGACAAAACTGTTGAGCCATTTTCAAGTCAAGTCAATTTTTATTTAAACTCGCACAAGTATTATATACAGAGAACTAATATTAAGACAATAATCTAAAAACAAGAGGAGCACGGATAGCTAAAATACACTGACGAATTGTGCGAAAGTTTGGGACACCTAAATATAGTTCGCAGAACTAATCGAGTAGGTGACCCGAAGGAAAACAAAATTTATCACGGCAAAGGAATCAGTACAATGCTGAAGCAACAATTTATTGTACAAAGTATTACTTCATGGACTAACTACTAGCAGAGTTGATCTATTAACTCTGCTACTAGCTACCAACTATCTAGCTAATTTACAAAGAAATGATATGTACAACTTAAGTATCAACAATACTGTTATAATCAGCGATCATTAAGTTCTTTATATTATTTCTAAATTTGGAAAAAGGAGTGATTTGTTTTGCATTAATCGGTAAAGAATTCCAAAGTTTAGTACCAGTATAACAAAGAGAGCGAATATCATATTGGGTAGTATGAACTGGAGGGACAAACAGATCTTGATTTAGTGCCCGACGGGTAGCATATGAATGAACAGAGGATATTTGCTTGAAGTAGTCAGAAAAACAGGAAGGAGTCATTTTATGGAAACACTGATAACCGAAGGAAAGGATTTCATAGTGAATTATATCACAAGATTTTAATAAATTAAGAAATTTAAGAATTGGCTCTGAATGTGATCGAGGTTCTGAAAAAGTCATGGTGACTGGCTTTAAGTAGGTTGGATATGGTAGACCCTATACATGATTATTATATATAAGAAAGGGGATATATTATTGAATAATAAAGCATAGTATATCAATATTGACATAGTACCTTAGTTTAGAAAGAATACCAACAGTTTTAGACACAGTTCATCAATGTGGTATTTCCAGGTCAAGTTTGAGTGAAAGGTAACACCAAGGTATTTCACAGTAGGAACTTTTTAAATATTTACTCCTTCAATTAACAAAGTAAAAGACTAAGCAGGTTTCATTTTTTTAGAATGGAAGAGAATATAATTAGTCTTAAGACCACTGAGTGCTAATCTGTTGGATTTCATCAATTCTGCAACTGTTTGAAAGATAGGACTTAAACCAATCAGCGAAACAAACACTATTTATCTAAGAGGTCTCCTTTCCTAGCTGAGAAAAACACCTTTCTCGTTCATAGCGACCCCCAGCCCCCCTTTTCAATGTTGAAGCACACTTCGTGGGCACTGTCAAGTGATTGCAACATTGAAATGGGGGGGGGGGGGGGGGGNNAGTATTAGCAGTGGAGATGGGATAATTTACGTGTTGAACGAAAAGGTTTCTTTCCTGGGAGTGTCTCAACTTATTTTGTTCCTGATTGTGGGTTTCCTAACACTGTTATGTTTATTGACTTTTTTCTTAATTTTTGTGCACCGTCCCTCAAGCTTGAAGTTTTAACCGTGTGCAAAGATACGTACTATTTTTTTAACTTTTAACTTTTAATAAATGTTCGACTCTGGGCCAACCACGTATTTGACAGGATCTCCCATATCCCAATAATTTAGTACTGTAGTCTGCTGGCTAGCGATCTCAATGGACAGTGCAGGGGATATCGATTACAGCACAGCTTCGTTGATTGTGATGGTAATGATGATTTGATTATGATAATAATGATGTCGATTAATAATAACGACGACGATGATGATTCGCACCGACTCGGAAACTGAACAAATCCGAGTGCAGCCAACCGAAGTCGAACTCGTAACCTTCCAATTACTAGATCGGATGCTCTATCACTGAAACACAGGAACAACTGCATGTAAACCATCAAACTAGGTTCAGGTGACAGAAGCCTTTAATACTGCTGGGAATGAAATGTCAAAAGGTGGCATATTCGCGATTGTTAGGGGATGGAGCCGTTTTCGATTGCACGACATAAAACCAAAACCAAAGTAATTTCAGGGCCAATCACGTTATCCTACTGTAACGGACTGTGTGTTATATAGTGCCCAAATATGGTAGCTCCATATTTGGGCATGCGAAGACGTTGGAAAAACGTTGCGCGGAAAAACACTGGAAAAAGAGTAGGGTCAAATCGTCGGGAATCAACTTGAGTAAAACACATCCGCCAGAGTAAAAGAGCGAACCCAGGGCACGGTAACACTACACTGCAATCTCAAACTAAAGTAATTCAGGACTTGATTTTGTCATCCAGCAGCTGCTGGTCATAGGCACGGGAAAGCGAGAGTGACTAAGGGCATTTTCCTTTGGTCAGAACTGGCCGCCGGGCCAGACCGGTCAATTTGCAAAGAAATTGCAACAATTTCAACAAACAGTTGCATGATATCCCTCACATTCTTTTAGAGGAGTATACGTACATCATGCTCGAGAAGTGCGTTATTTTGAAGGCGTTGTAGAGTTATCCCACCCAAATGCCCAGTCTGGCCGGTCAGTTCTGTCAAATGGCAAGCGCCGTAAGTTTAGTTTCACATCTGATTCGTAATCACTTCCGACACTCAACTGGAAACTGCTCTTGAAAATGAATGAAATGATGTAGTGCTGCTGTGTCCCTTGTTCGATTCACGAACTCGGCTTCAAACGTGTGCCGAGTTTTTTTTTTTGGTTCTTTTCACTGCTCGGAGAGGTTTTTTTTTCTACGGTTACTTCGGTTTTCCCTTCATCAACCAACATTTGTATTGATTTGAGTTGACTTGATTTCACTGATCTCGGAAAGTACATTTGCATATCCACATGTGGCGGATTTGCGCTCTTGAAATATGAAATATGGTCATTGATTTTATTACTATTGTTTTTGTTACCATCATCATCATCATGATTATTGTTGTCATTGTCATTGGCATTGTCTTTGTTATTGTTACTGTTACTATAGGATGATGGTGCTGGCGATGATAGTAATGACCGTGATTATCAGGTATTGATGATAAAGTTAGTGGAAATCCATTTCTATTAAATTCCAGGTGACTGTGGGGGACTGGAGAAAGGGGAAGGTGGAAGCATCCAAACACCAAACTTTCCACTCAATTATCCAGTGAATAAGGTGTGTTCCTGGATAATAGAAGTCCAGCCTGGAGATAAAGTAGTGCTTTCTTTTGACTCGTTTGCGCTTGAAGACGAGCCGTATTGCCGGTACGATTTCGTAGTAATACGGGATGGCTTGTCGTCAAAGACCAACTTGATCGGGACGTTTTGCGGCATAAGTAGACCCGCCACCATAACATCCACTGGGAATTATCTGTGGGTTCGTTTCCGTTCGGATTCCACTACTACAGATATGGGCTTCAAGGCAGTTTGGACCAGGGAGAAGTCTGTTATCCCGAATCCTTCGCCTATTACTACCCAAAGGTCATCTACTGGTTCCACTTCACCGACCACCACCCTGCAAAAACCAATGTCGTCTACTCCGACAACTTTACTTACTCCAGATTTAGGTTTGTTGTTTATCTTCTTTCTTTTTCCATAGTTTTTATGGAGGTTAAACATTCATGGGATCTTGCTTCAGAAATTGTTTTCTCAAATCAGCGACAATTATTGCAGCATGAACCGTAGCAAGCAATGTAAGTAATATAATCTCGAACTCGGCGAAGGCTAAGCGCTAGCTAAATCGAATTGACGAAAGACCTCTAGGGGCCTCTTTGCACGACCCCGGGCTGCTTTTTACCCCGAGTTGAGATCACCGCGGCGGGTAGGCCTTTCGCAGTCAAGTGTTTATAAATAGTAGTCAAGCCGGGTCAGCCCCCCTTGCCGGGTAACCCTTCTCGAGACTCGGGTTGACCCGGCTAGAAGGGTTGAAATTTCTTCAATTTCTTCATGTAAACAGTGGCCCCCCCGACCCGGGATCGCTTGAACGTCACTCTTTTTGCAGTTCAGCGTTCTTGCCCATGCGCATCCTGTAGCAAAATGGCGCAGGCGAATGGGCAAGAAGAGCATGTGGATAAAAGAATGTCAAAAAAAAGTTACCAGCCCTTTCAAACGAGCTAAAAAGGAACTGACCCGGGTCAGCCGAGATTGACCCAACCCTCACCCAGCCCGGGCTCTTGTAAACGAAAATTCGGCGCTGAACTGACCTGGGTCGGTGTCGAACCCGGGGTCGTGTAAAGAGGCCCTAACATTGAGTACCATGCTGTTTGGAGAGCAGCCGAGATATTCAACCCATCCTCTACCTCTGAAATGACTATTATCGACAATTCCTAACTTTCTCTAAATTGACTATTATCGTCAATTTAGGACGCTTAGCGCTTGATAAGGATTATGGGAAATGAATATCTATTTTTAAAATCAGAACCCCAATGCCTAAACTCGCTGGACTCGAACCTGGGAATGTTCGATTAATAACCCTTCCACTTAACCACTAGACTACCGCATCGCTAACTGACAGAACACTTTTTAAAAAAATATTAATATATTTTTTTCGTCCGAATGCCGCTGTAAACGTGTATTATCACAGGCTAAGAAACAAGTTTAAAAAGGGGAAAATGTCGGTTACCAAATTTTAAGAGAAAGCTAACCATTTTAAAATCAAGTACTAGACTTAACCACTATTCAGCAATGATTTTATATATACGAATTCGATTTGATAAGTAATTGGTGCAATTGTTAGCCGGTTGATCTTTAGTGGTCAAGTGAGTAAAAACAGTTCCGTCACAATGGGAGCTCCGGGTTCAAATCCCGTCCAGAGATGCCACTTTTCCTTTTTTCTTTTCATCTGCTACCACAAGTCCTGGGACAGAGTAATCCTAAAATGACGATAACAGTCATTCCAGGGAAAATTACGAATTGTCGATAATAGTCATTCCAGAGGTAGAGGATATGTTGAGATATTTGTTGCATCTTATCGAGAATATGCAAGGGCTACATTTATGCCATGACGATTCAATTCTACCTGTTACCATCAGTTGCATTTTCCTCCTTATTTAGTAGTCAATTCCTCACCCCCGGGCACACGGAAAGATATAATTTCCCACCCCCGGGACTTCTCGCAACCTCGGAGAGATCGAGCTTCGATTACAACCCCCGGGACTTCTCGCAACCTCGGAGAGATCGAGCTTCGATTCGAAGTTAGGGGTCTTTCTGCAGGTACCGGAAAGCTTTGTATTTTTGGTGACTTGGGAATAGTCTTTATTTGGAGTTGTTTTGTTTCCTGTCTTTTATTTCTTTTGTTTTACGTAGCATACGTAATCTGTGCTCCAGTACTCACAGAAGCTGCCGAAGTTAGACTTCTCGTCGACCATAAATATGTTATTTTGTGTACATAACAGAGATCTTAAACGCTTCTGTATAGTTAATTGCACTGAAGACGCTATATATATTGAAAAATAAGACGGAAAAACTCTAACCGCAGTTTAAAGGCCGATTTACACGGTACAAGTGTTTCTTTCAACTGTCGTGTGCGATGTTTTAGCGCGCACTGTTCGCGCCACGCAGAAAATCGCGTGCAGCTTTTCACCATTAAACAGACAGTGCTTAGGATTCTTTCTAGAACAGTAACCCTACGTGAATGGAAAAGAAAGCAGAAAGTAAAAATCTAGTTTTCAATGAAATCTTGAAGTTTTAAAGTGCTTCTGCATGAGAAATATACTCTCCACAGAGCGGTATTATATTAAACCAATAATTTCAAATTATAGGAATTTTTCCCAGATGAAATGAACAGTCTTCTCCTCGTGGCGTTCAGTTGATCTCTATATCTTTCATATAATATCGCTGAACTTCATGATATCGTCATGTACTGCTATTACAATCACTTATTATATCAGAATAAACGTATTTTTACCTGAAAAGATGTGTATTGTCGACAATTCCGGCGATTTGAGTAGTTTTGTGTTCGATGCGCACCTGAGCGTGTGAAAGAAAGACAAGGGTGGAAACCTTGATTTCGGACCGGTTGAGCGCCGAGACGATTTTTATCCACAAATTTCCATCGCACGGCTTCGAAACCTAGTATCAACCAAGCTGAAAGCCGGATGTTTGTTCTCATACTATTATATTTTAAATCCGTTCAAAACTCAAAACGTGGGACGGGAGGTAGGGGTAAATTAATAGTGTTGACATTTGTTCATTTGCTCCGGCGTCCCAACCCACGGGATGAACTTATGAACGAGCATTGTCTGTTGTTATCCAATCAGAAAGGACTAATCGACGTGACGGTTAACAAGCGGCACGTGCATTTCTAGCCACGATTCCGCCGAGCTTCTCGACTGTTTTTGATGTCTAGCGTTTCGAGTTTTAGATGGATTTAAAATATATTGATGTGAGAAGAAACATCTGGCTTTCAGCTTGGCTGATACTAGGTTTCGAAGCCGTGCGATGGGAATTTGTTGGTAAAAATCGTCTCGGCGTTGGACCAGTTCGAAATGAAGCTTTCCACCCTTGTCTTATACCCTCACGTAAACCCTTCAAATCGCTGAAATTCGTCGGTTTCAGCCACAAGGACGACAGTACAAATATACGTTTATTCTGATATAATAAGTGATTCTAATTGCAGTTTATGACGATATCATGAATTTTAGCGATATTGATTGATTGATTGATTGATTTGTTTATTAATCACTTTCGCAGCCACTGGCTGAATTACAGTGAAGGTCAACAATAAATTTATACACAAGAAAACAGTTCCATAATAAATTACTAAATCATAAATAATACTAATAGGTATATATATATTATCTCAATGTTATAAGGATATAACCAAGGACGAAGACTAGTTAATGAGCGCAGGCGCATATTTCACGCTGACAAGACCGCCAAAGCGGTCGGTTTTTGTCGCCATAGTGGTATGTGCTTTTGGTCTCAAATTATAGCGAGAGGACGGTCCGATGATCCGCGAATGTATAAGAGGGTGCAGGGGGTTCCCAGGAGTGATTTTGCTTACAAACTTGGCACATGCCACATCCCTGCGCTCCTCTAGGGTGGGAATCCCAGCCTTAGCCAACGCGCTTGC
>BLFK01000733.1:611466-639222 GCA_014634185.1 Astreopora myriophthalma
TTGTTTCTGTTGTTTCTTTGAATGCCTCTATTGTTTTCTCTGCCAATCACATGGGCTGTTGTAAACTTGTAATAGCTGCGTACTGACCCTATTTAACAGGCTTGAGATTTTACTGAACTAATAGTCGCTGGAGAAACTGAAGAATTTCTTCAGTGGTGCTAGACATTGAATTTCTCTTTGTTCGTGAAGCCAGCGTATCTCAAGAATAGGTGAGAAATTTAAACATTCCCGATTGGTGACTCGATTGATGCCATTCGTTTAAAAGGTTTGACTCGCTGTGATTGGTTTATGAATTGGGTGTGTATCTGGGTGCGAAACAGGACGAACAATGGTGTGCATACAGGGCTTTATTTTATTCGCGCACCTTTCGTCGCGCGTGAGTAGCGCTTCGCGCTTGCCTCGCGATTGCCTCTGCTCGCTCGAAATCGCAATAAGTAACACCTGTTCTGCAGGCTACGCGAAGCCATGATTGAAGTCTCGTTATTATCATCTTGAAAACCTTTCATTTTTGTGGTTACTGTTGCTATAACAACAGTACCACTATGCTGTCGGGTATGTTTAGTAAGTAAGCAAGTAAGTTAAGTTCAAGAAGTCATATTAAGACTTTCACTTATCGCTTTTCACACTCGTTAAGACTACGTGGCTGAGTGATGAAACGAGCGCACACGATCCACTGGAAGTAAGGGGTCGCGGATTGTTCTTTTTTTTCCGAGTGTCTTGTCTTTAAAATTATCGAACGGTGCTTTCCTACGACAGCATTACACGTATAAAAGCAGTAGCCACATGCATGCCTTGCGGGCCTATTTTTTCTTTAAGCCTTGGAGCAAGGTAAATTATGTGGCGACTATGTTGATTTAGACTTGGACGCTGAATTTTTTTTTCAGGATGTGGAGGCCAGTTAACTGGTGAAGGCGGGTTCTTTACATCTCCAAAATACCCCAAATCATACCCAATCAACATCCAATGTGTGTGGAAAATAGTCACAGCTCCTGGAAGCAGTATTGAGCTTACGTTCGAGGATTTTCATGTAGAAAATTCCGGTAGTTGTGTGTTTGACTTTGTTGAAATCAGGGATGGCGACCGGGCCGATTCGCCACTGATTGGGACGTTTTGTTCAAGCATGATCATTGGAAAGATAGTTTCAAGTGGGAACTTTCTGTTCGTAAGACTAACATCTGACGGCACAGTTAGTGAAAAGGGGTTTAGAGCTTCATGGAAAACAGTGCCAAGCGTCACCACCACTCCTAGTACGCGACCTTCCAGTACCCAATTATCTACCACCCTGGCTTTCACAACTCCACCAGGTAAGTGAAGGTCTCCTAGGGGCTTTGGGGAACAAGGAAATATGACTAATTTGAACTGGGGAACAGGGGAACAAGGACAAAATATCTCAGGGAACAAGGGAAAATAATCCATTTTAGGGGTTAAAAGGCTGGGAACAAGTTCGGAATAAATTTCGGGAACAAGGGAACACAAACAAACTTTTAAAGGGAACAAGGGAGCTAGGACCCCGTCGGATGGGAGGGCCTCGTCCATTCACGATACCAGTAACTGTTCTTTTGACCCCGCTTAATTTTACAAAAAACTAAACAGCAACAACAAAACAACAACATCCTTTATTTTTTTATGTATAGTATGTGGTATTTACTATCTCATTTAATGGTCTGGTTAGTTCGCAAAATGGATTCGTAGTTTGAGAAATGTTATTCTTCCGTTACCGTTCGTTTGATTTTTTATGGATTTGGTTATAGCGTCTCCTCCAAACCAGCGTCTTAATATTTTTCAGTTTTGTATATTTAGTTCTGTATAACAAAAGGAGTTTTATTTTCTAAAATTTTCAGGGTGTGGAGGCATTCTCACTGGAGAAAATGGAGAAATCTCCAGTCCAGGTTATCCAGAGAAGTATCCTCTGAACGAGGAGTGTACATGGACCATTTTAGCACCTAAAGGCAAAACCATTAAATTACAATTCCAAAAATTTGAACTCGAGAAACACTCTAACTGTCGCTATGACTATCTGGAGATAAGAGATGGTGATGGACCACAGAAATTTTTACTTGGAAAGTTCTGTGGAGATGTCGCTCCTTCTCGCATCAAATCTTCAGAAAACGCCATGTACATAAGATTTTACTCTGACGGGCTTATCGCCAAACGCGGGTTTGCTTTGAAATGGCATACTATTCAGGCATCAGCGCCAGCGTCCAACACAGGAGGTGAGGATGAACTAGACCAAGGTACAGTAAATTGGAGTCACTTGAATTTTTCAAGTGCATATATGAGACAATTGCTTAAATTGTCCAGAAAGTGTGAGGATCACTTCTTCAATTCACTTCTAACCCGCACTTCACAATCATTTCATTCATCATTCCTTTCACGGGAAAACACTCATGAGCCCAACAAATTGACCTGCTCTCAACTGTGTGACTTAATAGCTCAGTTGGTAAGAGCACTGCACCGGCATCGCAGAGGTCGAGGGTTCGAATCCCGTTGAAGTCACTTGAATTTTTCAAGTGCATATATGAGGCAATTGCTTAAATTGTCTAGAAAGTGTGAAGATCACTTCTTCAATTCATTTCTAATCCGCACTTCACAATCATTTCAGTAACAAACTTGTTAGCAAAACAAGAGCCCCCTAGAAAACCGTAATACTAAGAAAAGACACATGTTTCGGCATTTCTTCTGGCATAAGTTGAAATTAACACAAAGAAAAAAGTTGAATTTATAATGTACACAAACTGCTAATTGGCTATAACAAGACAAGAAAAACGTGACAATGTATGATTCCAATCCATCTACAACTCGTTGCAATCGTACTACATTTACCGTTCTACTAACTCATTGTCATCTTGACGTAAAGTTGTTCCCACGCTAGTGGGCTCGACTTTGATCATTTCTTTGATTTTTGCGTTCCTAGCGACTGAGGAACATTTATGGACGTATTCATAAAGCTCTTGGGCGATACTTGACACTTGTTCTTGCCGTGATAGTGACGATTGCACTTGTGTTGTGAGTGGTAACTATTGAGTGTACAAGCGATGAAGAAACGTGTAAATCATAATCCAACAAAACAGTCAATAATCTTTTTGCTTTTCTTTTTTAGTTTGTGGAGGTACCTTTACAAGGATGGATGGTTCGATGCGGAGCCCGCGCTATCCCGAGAACTATCCTGAAAGTGTAACGTGTCAATGGGTAATCAAACTACCAGCCCAATATAAAATAAGGTTGGAATTTACTGATTTTCTTCTGGAGAATAGTAGGAGCTGTAAGTATGATTTCGTTCTCGTTATGGATGGACTTCCATCTTCTCCAACTGCTATTGGAAAATTGTGTGGAAACGGAAGCAAGGATGTTGTGGAGTCCAAGTCCAATGTGATGACGGTTTTGTTTAAGTCAGACACATCGAAGACAAGAAAGGGGTTCGAAGCGTACTGGTCAGCTCTACCAGGCCTCATCATTAAGCCAACACCTGGCTTACCGACGACCAAAGTTCCATCCACTGAATCGAAGCCTACAAGTGAGCGTAATACTAGTATATTTTGTAATACTTGTGTATTTCCACTTTTCCTGACTGCTTCTCGAATGCGTTCTGCTAATTTGCAATTGGCGCTGTCAAAACAACAACAACAACAAGCAAACAAGCAAACAAACAAATAAAACAACACCAGAAAATCGTCCTTTTACCATTTAACAGGGTGCGCCAAAACCTGTATGTCCGATTGTAAATAGTTGGCTCATTTCCGATTATCAAGCAACCACGGAAACAGATAGTATACTTGAAATTTATTTCATAGTGAAGTCATAACTTCTGACTTGACAAAATACGTGTAAAATAATCTCTAGGCTCTAAATTTCAACTGTGGGCGGCTGTACACTGACTAGCGTTTGGGCAGTAGGTTGGCTAACACCGGTCCCAGAGTGTGTCTGCAAGCCGTGTAGTTGGGCCTGTTTAGACTCATTGGGACTGCTGGGCTTAGCCATCCTGCTCTTACAGCAGTTTTGATTATGCTTTCTTTTCCCACACCTATGACGACACGTTGCATCTTTGGCTGGAATATCAGACTTGGGATGGGCTGGCTTTGCGCCACAACAGTAACAAGACTGTCTCCTAGAACCCTAATGGTCCTTTGCATGCTTTTAGAGTCTTGCTTCTGTTCTGTCAGAACAGAAGCAAGACTCTAAAAGAAAAGGACCATTCAGCTCCTCTGTTGTTTTTCCGCCTTTTTGATGCTTTGCCGTCTCTACTATGTGAACGGAGTTGACCCGTTCTATGCAGCCGCAACCGCTGCTGTTGCTGAGCTGAGGGTGTGCATAATGCATCTTTAGAAATCGCTGTTGTAAATGAGAGAGGCAATTTCAATGACTCGTTCCCGGCATTGTAAGTGAATCTTGGTCTTCTTCCCAGCACTTTTGATGGACTTTCGGATTTTTGAGACCAAGCAAAATAGCATTCCTGAGAGCCATGCCGTGGGCGTCCTCTGGCCATCCACAAGCATCTGTGATTTGCCTGCACTTTTCGATGTACTCCGTTAGCGCCAAGTCACCCTGCGCGAGTACTTTGTACTGAGTTGCCGAGTTTGACAAATCAACGCTACTGATAAGCGGACGGATCACTGATAAATACACAAGCACATAAACTCTGGATCTGCCTTGGTCAACCCTATACCTCTACATAAAATAGAAACTTTCTTCTTCTACTTAAGAAAGCGTGTGTGCAGTTTACCAATGTTGGTCCAATCCAATCCAATTCGTCCTTTGGTAAGCACCTCGATTGCGTTTGGGGCTTGGTAAACACGAAAGAAAAAGTCCGTTCAAAGCAATGTGAACCTGACCGACGGATACCAGCAATGCGACTCGACTTCTAACACGAAGACAAACGTACGACACCATGTTTCCTTTTCGCGCCACGCGTTGCGAAAAAATGTACTACAGCTAACGACGAGTTTTATTTGAAAAAAGAAGCGCACATAAATTCTACTACAGCTGTTTAAATATATTTCTTCAATTATTCGATCAGAGTTGACGAGCTTGCGCACAGAAATATGAGAAGTATTTAAAAACAATAAAAATCTAGAGTGTACTGGGACGGCAATTGACAATAGAGATTCATTAACACCGAAGCTTAACGCGTATCATGATTACAACAGTTACATTGTATAGTGTTGGCGAACGCTTCACTGGAAGCACTGAAGTTCCTTGTGATCATATGTGGATTCCTGAATCCAAACATGACAATCATCTAATCCCTTAAATATTGAATCAAAAGATTCGAACACAATGAAGTGAAAAAACAGATTCACATCTCGTGCCTCGCGTACAGGTAGTGTATTGGATAATGCCAACCGAATATTTTGTTTCAGTTTGTTAAATTTATGGGGATTTTTAACTTGAGTTGTCATTTAAGCCTTTCCTTCAGTCCCAGGCTCCCAGACAATAACGGTCCTATAACTGACTAGTATTTTCATTTATATTAGACGTGTTCGCTGACAAATTTTCTTCCGTCTTTAGAGTGCGGGGGAAATCACACCAAACCAAGCAGCGATCTATTCTCACCATATTACCCCAACCCCTCGTTTGAATCTGTTGAGTGCGAGTGGGTTCTATCAGTGTACGAAGGAAACAAAATTGCGATTGGTTTCAATGAATTTGACCTGGTTGCTGATCAAAATTGTAATGCCGAGTACGTGGAACTGAGGGATGGTGGATCGGAGTCCTCTAATCTGTTAGGACGATACTGTAAATCTGCACCGATGGTTGTAATTGGCACCAATAACAAATTGTGGATGCGGTACCACTCAGATGGAACTGGCAGTAAGGGATTTGAGGCCACATGGACGACCATGGCACAAACAATAAAACCAATGGAACCAAAAGCTGGTAATTTAGGCGACCTGGATGTCACTGAACCTGCCCCTCAACCTCCGAGTAAGACAGTTTTTTCTTTTCATTTAACTTATTTTCTTGATCTTGCTTCCAACGATCAAGAGTAATATAAGAAATCTTTGGTATGGAAGAATAACTTATTGAGTTATTCACTACACTTGGAGAAGACTGCTTTGACACTGAGGTTAGACGCCTAAATGTGAGTAGCAAGTCGAGTTTCAACAGTGAACCAGTACTTGTAATACAGGTTCCAGTTGTTCCAAACTTGCATAAATTTGTCGGGTGGATAAATCACTTTCGAAGGTTTTAAAATATACTCAAAGTTAAATAATTGTACACTCCTATTCTTGTCTATTCATGACGTATGTATATCCAAAGGGATATTTCGAGACATGTTCCGAATACTCGAAAATCACAATACCGGCCTCAAAAATTGGAAATATTACTTCAAGAGTTACATGCCTTGGCTTCGGCTTTTGTTATTTGTCATTACCAGGAAACGGATACAATATAGATATTTTTAGGATAACCGTCTTTCACATGATACTCAGAATAGCTAGTTATACATGTACGTTGAGATAATGTTCTATTTTTTGTATAGAAAAATGTGGGGAAGCTCTTGGAATTGAGAGTGGTGAAATAAAAGATGGCCAACTCTCTGCGTCTTCATCATGGATGAGTATAAGCACTTATGGTGCACAAAATGCAAGACTTAACAATCAAAATTGGCCACAGGGATGGAGTGCTGACCAGCGTGATGAAAACCCATGGCTCAAGGTCTCTTTAGATGCGGATTACGTGATTACTGGTATCGCAACACAAGGGCATGGCAGTCTGGTCTTCAGTGAGTGGGTTGAAAACTATTTTGTTGTCTGGCTTGACATTGGTGCCAGTGAAGTCTACTATCATGAAGAAGGCAAAATTAAGGTATTCAAGGAGCTCTTCTATAGTTAGTCGTCACCCGGCAAAGTAATTTTGAGGAAAAAATGTTGGTATATTCTTGAAAGAGGGTAATATTGCTAAGGACAAGGCTGGTGATATCGCCGTGTAGAACGCTGTGTGGGATTGCTTGGCAATTTTTTTTTCTACACGCTGACGGCCCATGTGTCGCTAAAATCTCTAAGGAGCATATATTTGTAGTCTTCTATGAGTTCCAGGACGAAATGATAACATCTACTGCACTTGTCAACAGTTTTTTTTTCTTTTCTTGCACGTCAGGTTTTTGTTGGCAACAGTGATCGTAATACTATAGTGCGTCATGTATTCGGGGAGCCCTTCATAACTAAACAGCTAACCATCCGCCCCATAACATGGAAAGAAAACGTCGGCCTTCGAATGGAATTGTATGGATGTAAACTCGGTAAGTATAGCAATGTCAAAAAGGTACTCAGACAACTTCCTCATTTGTTGTTCTTTATCTGGGAGGAACCTTTGCCAAGGGTTCGCTTCGAGGCCCCTGGAGGCGAGTCTTAGATCTCTCGGAAACTCAGTTACGGGTTCACTGTTGTAAACTCTTTGTTTAGAGTCTTTCATAAGTATTATTTACTTTTTCAAGAATAAATGTCACCAATCCTTTTTTACCAGATGATTGTCAGGAACCACTGGGATTAGAAAACCGAAACATCAAAGACGGACAGCTAACGGCATCCTCAGCTTGGAGTAACGATAAACAAACGTTTGGTGCACATAGAGCCAGACTTAATTTGAATCGGTGGCCCCAGGGTTGGACAGCTGATGTCCAAGACAGCTCCCCGTGGCTTCAAGTTAACTTGAAGGACCCTGTCATTGTAACTCGTGTTGCGACACAAGGCTATGGAGGGACAATTGATCAGTGGGTAGGGAAGTATCGAATGTCTTGGAAAACTGAAGAGGGTATTTGGCGTAATTATTCTGTCCCTCGTCGTGTGAGCAGCTCAAATGTTCATTGGAAGACCAAGGTGAACACATTTTGTTTCTTCATATAGTACATTTTCTTTGTTAAAGCGTAATCGTTTACCATTTTTGTCTTATCATTTGCTATCGAAACTTACACGAGATCTCAGGAATTCAATAATTCCATGTGAACAGCGTAGGTGTAAACGTTGATGTTGCTTGAGTCCTAGCTTGCATTAGCTACTTGGCTTCTGTTCCACAAATGGGAGCAAATGTGTACTAAAGGACTGCAGCAAACGCACACAAACAACAAACGTATTTTTTCGTCGATCCTTCGTTTTCTTCTTAACTATTTCCTAGTGCTACTTATTTTCGTGGTTATTGTATAGTATTCCCTCAATAAAACATTCTTTTCCAGGTCAATTATGGGAGTTAAATTGTAATAATTAGTCACTCTTCGTATACTTTCTTTAATCCCTTCTACAGATATTTCACGGTAATAAAGATCGGACGTCAGTAGTGTCACACACATTGGGAAATACCATGAAGTCGAGCGCTGTCCGTATTTGGCCCGTATTGAAACATAATTTCGTTTCTATGCGTGTAGAATTGTATGGTTGTCCGGGAGGTAAGTCAAGTGGTGTCATTTTTCGTTCTCATTTTATTTGTCACAAATGTAGTGGAGTTTTCGTATCTACGTCAAATTCAGCCAATTTGATGATATTAAAAATGATCTCGTTTCCGGTGTCACTTGCATGGCCTGTATCTATCACAACTTTAATCTTCGTTAAGGATGGTTTATCGAACTTGATTATCGCAATATTAATGCACCCGTGTATTGATGATGCTATTTCACTTGAATACTTTTGTAATAAAGTATAGCTTCGCTTTGATGTATTTTTCCTGGTGTCCATGGATACCAGAGTTCAAGATATTTCTGTGCGCATAAGAGGTTCCTTCAGTTTGGTAGATTATAATATCGTTGATTTTTCGTAATGTTACAGCCGTGGGAGTGTACTTTTACCCTGCACATAATTAATGAGTTAAGTTTTGAGTACTTGTTTGCTATTACGTCGTCCACAGAATCATCACCAGCTGTTACCAATTGCACAACAACTGGCCATCGAATGAACGGTGAATCAAATCCACCGAGCAAAAAGGACTGCCAGTGGTACGTCACCTCACCCAAGGATAAGAGCACGGTGACCCTGAAGTTCACAACTTTTGATTTTTCGAGAAGCGACCCTTCCTGTACCAAGGACTATGTTGAAGTCAGGAATGGCCTAACTGAACATGCCCCGCTTGTTGGGAAGTACTGTGGTAGCAAGGTACCCTCCCCGATACAGTCCTCCGGGAGTGGTCTTCTAGTTCGTTATGTTGTATCTGGCGAGATTAAGACCACGGTTGGCATGGCGTATCACGATGGCCCGGATAAGACTTATCAGAGTGATGGAGGACATACAGGTATCTCATTTGTGCACCACAATATTTCCAAAACATAGAATACCAGGAGTGTTAAATTATAATGTGTTCGCTTGCAGTTGTTTACAGAAAAATGACCGTATAAGTAAATCATAAAAAAGTTAGAGTTTCAGTTAAAATTGTTCAACAATTGAAATTTTATGTTGTTTTAACGTTTCCTCGTAAGGATGTGGAACCCGAAGGTATGCCACTCCTCCCAGCCAACTTAAAGGGGATACTTCCAACCAGTGGTCTGGGCAATGGCCCTGGCATGTGGCTCTTTTGCTCATGGGCCAATCTGTACAGCAGTGTAGTGGGGCTCTGGTTGCCTCTCGGTGGGTGCTTACCGCTGCTCACTGTTTCAAAAGGTTAGTATAAATGCCACTGCCGTTTCCAAATGGAAACGAAGGTCTGATTGCATTCATGGAAGACGTAGTAAGTTTAAGGTTATTCCTTGTGTCCAACTTAACAAGTGTCAACTTAATTGAGGGGGTGAATAGGGGTATGCAAATCTGCCGATCCGCGATATTTTTTAGCCCGATCCGTTGTTCCGACGTTATTTTAGGTCAAATTAGGACAAAACGACACCGTACTAGCCAATGCCGACCGAAAATCAGCGTTCAGATCTCTATAGACAGGCAGAATTTGGAATCTGGTACCGAATTTTCAGTTACTCGTGATCCACTTTCATAAAATACTCGTGATCCATTTTCGTGCCCTCTGACCTTGCTAGCCTTCGAGCAAGCTCTGTAATTGGAGTCGCGGCTTTTGCAAACTTGCGACTCGCGTCCCGAATAGATCTCACTGGAGAGCTCACTCGCAGCGGTGGCTATTACCTTTCGTATGGCACACTTCTTTTGTTTAATAGTCGGACCAGGACACTCATACCTTCTGATGTTTCCTTTGCAGGTTCAAACAGCCTTCTCAATGGGTGATACGCGCTGGAGAATTTGATCTCGCCCGTAATGAGGATCACGAGCAAAACATACGGGCTAAATCAATATATATCCATTCTCTGTACAAACCTGAAACAAACGAGAATGACATCGCCTTGGTTTACCTCCAAAGGCCAGTGGAGATCAACGACAAGGTAGACGTCATATGTCTACCCCATCAAGGTTATCTGCAGCCCGGAAGCTCTTGTGTGGTGGCAGGTTGGGGATCTTTATCTAATTTCCGTCGCGCCTCTGCTCCACTAAGGTCACAAGCCGTGCCTGTGGTGTCCCGTCAGCACTGTAACAGAGCCAGTTCTTACGCCGGTCTTGTGAAACAAAGCATGGTTTGCGCAGGATTCGAAAAAGGTGGTGAAGACAGATGCTACGGAGATGGGGGAAGCCCTCTTACGTGTCAGAGTTCCAAGGGAAAGTGGTTCGTTGGTGGAATCAATAGCTGGGGTCAAGGGTGCGGACTTCCCGGCAAGTATGGAGTCTACACTTCCACTGAAAGTTATCGAGACTGGATTAACCGACACCTGCGAGACAACTAACTTATCCAGTCCGGGGCAATTTCATTGAATAAATAGTCAACGTTTGAGTCAGCTCTTTTATCATGCAATGGCTTACTCAACAGGCTGCACAGTAGCCAATATAGGATGCTAGAGTTTTGCGACGCGCAGTTCGAAGACGACTGGAAGTGAAATCTAGACGCTGGACTAACGCTTGTGGGCAGGCGGACATTGTTACGTGACGGCAACATTATTTAAAGGCAGTAAGACACTGTTGCTTTGGTGTCTGTTGTGACCAAAGTATTCCGCAAACTGAAAGAAACATTGTCTTGGTCGTGAACTCTGTGCGATTTTAGCATATCGGAAATAGGCTCAAGCAGCGACGAAGACTATCTGTTGCATAATCTGTGAAGGGTGTTTTTCTTACAGTGGAGAACCCTTGCCCTATAGACACGCATTGGTCTCCATTAAATGCTAATTTTACAGTATTCAGCGTGCTCGTTTGAATGCTCCGTACCCGTTTTACCATTAGTGAAGGGTCAAATGAAGTTGATCTTTTTCATTTAACGATATTCCCTTCATGGCGTCAATCAGCCAATTTGCCTCTATTTATAAATACAGATATTGCCTTAGAATATTACAGTTAAGTTGCCAGTGGATGCCAGGGACTTTTTTCGGGTGAGTTTAGCAAAAGGATCTCGTGAACTAATTTAAAAAAGAAACAATTCATTTTTGCAACATCAGATTCTGCCATAAAAAGGGTAAATGGCTTATCTGTTTCCTCAGCCTGATTCGGGATCGTTGCGTTCTTTCACCATAATAAGAATTTGGCTGTCTTGGGCAATCTAAGGAAACGAGAATTTTCTGAAAAGTTGTGGGTTTGAAGCATCAAATAGCCATATTTTCGGTGTTTTAAAACGAGGAAGGGGGTTAAAGGATTGACCGATGGAATTGAAAGATGCGATATTCCAGTTATCCCAGAAATCAAAAATCAACCAGGGGAAGTGTGAGGAAGAAAATGCATTGAAGCTTTGTGTTTCTTCGGTTCAGAGTATCAACCCTCTCTCTCCTATGGGCGGCTTTAAAAATCTAATTCAGTGTTACTTACGCCCTTATTTATTATCCTGTTTTGAACTTGCAACTCTATTTAGTTTCCTGCGTTATGTTTGATGCCTCAAAAGGCTATGTAATTTATGTGATGGTTGTCACCCTTAAAATGTTAGTCACTATAATTTTAAATGCTATATGGTAGTAATTAGCAGTTATCTTGAGAAGATAGCAGTGAAAGATCTTGCCCTTGCACAAAATTATGCCAGACAGCATATGGACGGCAGCTCGCAAATACTGCAATCCCACTTTTTAGTTTATTACAAACAAGCGGTATGCTTTGCGATTGACTTAGTCTTGTCCTGTGCAAATCAGCAAATTTAAAAGATAACTATCAACACAAGACATCGTTTCGATGAAGGCTTTTAAAACACGCAGCTCCAGTATATTGGAAAGGATGGCATATACAGAAGAAATGAACAATGCGAAGAGTTTAACAACACAAAATGCAAGCATTAATTGAGTAAGAAGAGGACGAGTAATTAATAGCAATCGGTGTTTTTTTCGCGAAGACCGCGAATGCCAGAAAAAGTGCTGTGCCAGTCAAAACGTTTGACGCGGAGATTGTGCTAGCAGCAACTCATCAATTTAAGAATATTGATCATGTATTCTCGCAATGAAGAGTCACGGCAGACAGGTATCATAACATTTCGATTAAACACGCTATCTTTGCTGAGCAACTCTGGATCGAGGGAAGTTCATACATTTTGAAGTAAAGGAGGTCACCAGACATCCCTTTTCAGCCCTGCTTTTTTCGTTAGTTGAAGTGGATTGAATCACCTGATGTGATGAATGACTCCAATTTGCGGCGCCTTTCTTTCGGCCACCGTACTTTCCTTCTTTGCGTAATTTAATTTCCCTCACTGAAGTCAACTTCACGAACGGAATTGTCTTTTTTTGTCGGTCATGCGGCAAACCCCCCCATTAAAGTTCATTTCTTCGAAGCCATCAACACGTTGATTCGAACGTGGTTTCTAAACGGCCTGCACCAACAGCCAATACATAAAAACTTTTTGCTCTGGCTAGAGGAAAGAAGTTATTCTTCTCCAATCATTGGTAAGTAGTTGCTGTGCTTTTAAGTAACTTCTGTCTGTTTCCTTGACTTAGCTTCAGTTTGCTAGTCATTAGGGACCTTAAGATCCGACGACGGCGGGTGTCTATGACGGCGGGCGGAAGTAAAAAAAGTTGCCAAATAACTTCCGGACAGCCGTCGTGAAAAGTTTCCCGCCGTAGCGGGGTTTTCTACGACGTCAAAATGCCTAGTTTGCCGTCGCGTCTAAAACGTGAGTAAAATAATCTCATTTTAGGTCTTATTGGACGAAATTCTTCGATACTTTCAATAGTTAAAGATTTTTCAATCTAAGTGGATAGTTTTATTTGCGTATTTCATGAAGAGAAAACGATTTTAAAGGATTAATCTCCGTTTCATTTTGTCGATCTTGGCGGGCTGTCGATGACCACATGGAAAGCCGCTGTAGCTCTGTCACGAAGCCGCCAATTGCAAACCAGTACAATAAGTTTTCCTTTTTTCTTGATGTACTGTTAGGAATATGTATGAAAGATTTCAATCATTAAATACCCCGTTTGAAATCTGTTGTTGTCGCTAGATTAGACGAGTCGTCCTTCATCGAAATAAGGAGTCAACATTGAACAATCTCGGCTCAGTTTGTTGACAACACAAAACCGAGCTTGTTTTGATCCAGATCCATCCGACAGTTTTGAATCAACAAGGAAAGAGGCGAGTCCAAGAATAGAAATCATCGCAGAACCAAGTTTTGGTTTATGCAACATTTAATGAAGAAGATACGATATTTCACCTATATTCCAAAGTCATAATCATGTCACGACATGATTATGACTCTGGAATAGAGTTGAAATATTGTATCTTCTTCATTAGTTCTGCGATGATTTCTATTCTCGGACTCGCCTTTTTCCTCAAATTGCTATATTGACAAGTTTTTTTTAAAATCTGGTTTGGTTTTGTCTGTAGGCATATTTACACGTTGTCTTGTTACCTGCATTGAAAATATGTAATTTTTTAAATGGCATAATCTTTACGGAATGGATAGAAGAAAAATAAAAATTTGGATTTTTCGACTTATTTTAATCGGACAAGAGAAGAAATTCGTCCTCTGAAATTTCTCAGTGGTCGAAGCTTTCAAGGAGAGGGCCACGAGCCGATCTAAATGAGGCTATAACTACAATAAGAATTATTGAATCCTTTCTTCAACACACAGCCGTCCTCCAGTCGGTTTCTTAAGGTTTACTTTTCACGCCTTGCGACGGCGGCCTCTCCCCAGTTTTCCACGGTCATAGTTGCCGTCGCAGACACCCGCCGTCGTCGGATCTTAAGGTCCCTATTATTCTCCAGACGGTAAATCTGAATTTAGTACAGTTAAATAGTTTGGTCAAATCCTAAGTCAGTAATACGACATTTCTTTTGAAATCTTGATTGGAGCTCTTGGTGGTTTGACCCTTTCTTGTCTATATGTCATTTGTATGATCCAAATGTGTCCTAGTTCTGTACTGATTTGGGCAACCAGCAAAAAATAATGTCTTTAATATGGCCGAACATCGTGCATTTGCATGGCCCTACCAAAAAAGTGAGATTGCTTAGTGTAGGTCTTTTGCCAGAAAAACGTTGAGTAATGCATCATAAGGAACTCCGATCTTGAATTGAGAATCGTAGTCTTGACGTTTGGCAGTAACTTTAAGAGTACGTCTAAGTAAAAATCGCATCCACTTGAGACAATCAAAAGACTTTCTGAAGCATAATACGCAATGACAACCTAAAGCTATTTTCTTTGAAATTTATGCATTAAAATAAAAGCACGAAGAACCGATACAGAACAAGCGCCTTGTCTCAGGCAATACTGATCATTTGGCTGGGTTTATTTTCTGCATTTCACGGAAAACGAATTCATGTTCCTTGCAGAAAAGAAATCTAGTAGACAATAGTAGATGAAGAATTTTCCGAGACAATCGTTTTTAGCAATATAATAGAGTATGTCCGAATGCCAAACCCAGTTAAAGACGATAATTGCTGCCTAATGAGCTGGAAATTGTTGATAAAAGCCAAATATATATGCGTGCCAAAACACGTTGAGTGTCTTGTTGTCAGATTTGGTTGAATCACTTGTTTCTCTGTTAAAGCGTGCACGCAAATGAAAAGACTTTCTGGTAAAAATGTTAGTTTCCGGACGTAAGAAAAATTCAGAAAATCGAAATACGTGATAATTGGCTTTGTTCCCGGATGTGTCAAATTTTCTGCGTAGCTATTGAACTGAACTAATGGCGGCGAGATCAGTCGTCACTGGTTGACATCCTTATGTTCATGGAGATGTTTCCCGAGAATATTGTTTGCTTTTAACACTGAGGCTTTTGCATTCAGTTAAGATGATGAGCACTTCCTTCCGACTTACTGCCGGTTGTCAACGGCGTCGTAGATCTAGCAACTGCGGAATGAAGTGATGACTCATTACACCACACATTGGTCCACAATGATGATGAAAACAGAAATTTGGAATTTTGGGCTGAAAATTTTTGATACGTTTGGAGTATCCTCTCGAAAGGACTACGCCACGAATGGATCAAAGACCGGGTGATAAGCCTTAGTTTTTCCTGCGAATTGAACTCGAACGGTTGAATTTAGTGCCACAACAACTGGATGGTCGACCAAAAAAGATTATTATAGATATATTATCCTAGCACGTACTGTATTAACAATCCGGCCGGCCGCAAATCGAGGCTCGACTTTCCGAAGTGTGAGTGTTGAAAACAACTGCCACTGCGGAAGGCTTTTGCCTTTGGCTGAGCCGGAGAGGTATAAATCTTTTGCTTCCCCTGATGGTCTTGCGGTACATGTAAAGTTTTGGCGAGTGAGCGTTTGAATTTCATACGCGTGAACGCCTTGATTTGGATTTTCCTCTTGTATCAAATCAAACTTATGTCACATCACATGTGATCGTTTATTTTTTATTTTTTGCTGTAAACACGGTCATGTGTAATTTTCTGAGTACTTCCAAATTCCCTTCCCGATTCATTGCTACAACTGAATCGCACTTTGCCGTTTGGAAAGAACAGGATCAAACTGAAGATATCAAGCCTTCTGTGCATCCATGTTTTGTTTGTTTAGGCTTTCTGTCCTTCTTATAGGAGACAGTCACTTAAAAGTTGGCGCCTTCTGGCGCTTTACAGCGGAAAAAATGGATAGGCGGCATGTACAATTATAAGCACATACTCGAGTTGTTTTCAGTCATTTCATCAAATGGTACTAATATTATATCAAGCTATTCCTTCAGTGCCAAGAGGCGGCAATCCTTATGGAATAGAATTCTTTTAGAGTGGCTGCACAGTTTTCCGAAGGTTTCTAGACTGAAGGCTTGAGACCGTATTTATCAGTGTACAGTTAGATCAAGGGTGAGTTTCTAAAGAAATATGCCATGCATGGCTGTGAAGAATGAAGCGCTAAAATTTAAAGTGAGTTTGGTAAGGTAAATTGCGAAAACCACCTAACGGGTGCTTCAGTTGAAAGGACTATGTGCACAATTTTTTTACCTTATGATAAGTATTATAACGATTTTTTCTTTACGCGAAGTTAAAGGGGCTCTGTCACGATATTTTGAGGTATTTTGATCATCGACAAATTTACCTTTAAATTGAAGGAAACCTGAAAATAATGCTTTACAAATGTGGAAAAACACCAAAGAGATAATAATAAACCAGAAAGGAACAAGGATGGTTAAGGATGGAGAAGATTGACACGGATTACAAACAACAAAATTGAAAAGTTTAGCTAAACTTTTCAAACCCATTTAACCGTGACATAGCTCCTTTAAACCGCGATTCTTTCGTGCTCATGCCATTGTAACGGTGTTTACTGAGACGTAAGATCTGTTTGCTTTGTGAAAAAGGTACGTGAGTCTTCAGTGCCTGTGCTTCTTGTGGTCTTCTGCTTTCATTTGTTTTGGCCAACACTATATCCACTGCCTTGAAACGGCAAAGATTTCAAACATGCCATGACCTCAGACATCAGTTTCTTTGTTCACTCTCCTTTTCAACTGAAGAACATGCGCTTTGCCTCCAAGCCTCTCTCTCCAAACCTTAGTTTACCTAAGTCAACAGCGGATTCTAATTTAGTTCTGCATTAATTGTTAATTAACTCAAGCTAGGGGTTATGCCTCGTAAATTGGTTGTCAAGAACGCAATTACGCTTGTGTTCTTTCAGAGTAGAACGCACAAAAGGAAAGAAGATAAACAAGCCTCTCTGGCTCTTCAAATATAGCCTTATGCCCCGAGGTAAGGGCCAAATTTGGTTATTTCCATTCCTATTATTCTTGTTAAATAGGTTAAATATATTGACGCAAACTTATAATTCTTTATCGATATTTAGAGTTGCGAGTGATGTCCCCCACGTGCCGTACCAATCGCTTTTAAAATACCTGCCTAACAAAAGACAACCCCATTTTTCAGCTGGAAAGATCTGCTTAACGATGTTTGGAATTCTTTTATCATAAGGAAAGGAACCGGACGGGAGGCCATTTTGGGCAAATGTCGTAAGGATGACTAACCCTTGCACGGGGATTGGAATGTAAAACATGATTGTCATAGCCAACGCTTTCTCCTAAACGATTACATCTAATTATAAAGCGTTTTGTTATGATAATTTAGTAACACTCAAATTTTTAACTTTGTGGTCTCTTTATATAGAACAGTGGGTCGGTGCGTGAGTGAAATGACAAACTCTCCCTTTCCACCAAGTGGGTAGAAATACCAAAGCAATTGACGTTTGAACTCAGTACACAGTTGCTGTCGAGGAGGAAACATTAATTAGTAAGTGCTGGCACTTCATGAAATTTAAATGAAAGTGTGGTTTGGTGACCTTGTTTAGCAGACTAACCACCGTCTCGAAATATTCTATAATTATACACACGCCGAGAGCACGTTTTCCGTTCAATTTCAATTTCCCTCATTCTAAACATGGAAGTTACTTGTAACTGGCCTTGCCCTATGTCCCCTCTTACAGGAAGGAAGGACAGTTCATCCTGATCCATGCAGTTATGGAACCGTCACATTATCCGCTAATATGCTTGCTACTTGTATTACCTAAGACGACCTACAGTTCTCCAAGCACTGGTAGATATAATCTCAAGAATGTCGAAAAAGCCTCGAAATCGTCACTCCCGTTGATTCTTGGAGACAACACCAACGGTGAAAATAGCACCATTCACCTCATCATCGATGAAGACAGTGACTCAGTTGATGATTCAGCGAAAAAAATCATTTCTGAATTCAGTGTCACTGAAGACCTTTCCTTGTCAAATCAAGGCGTCTCTGGTACGCAAGAAAAGTCCGGTAATGGGAGAATGAGGAAGTCGATTTTTGGAAACGACGATAGAGTGAACATGCGTACGTCGCAGGAGGCGCAGATGTATCCGTTTTCCACCGCGGTGATGCTTTCTTCCGGTTGCACAGGTACACTCATTGGATCTCAGCACGTGCTGACAGCTGCTCATTGCCTCCACAATGGAAAAAGACTTATAAGGAGTGCTAAACATCTAAGAGTTGGTAAGTCGTAGCTCATTCCGCAACGATTCTCACATGGATTGCTAATATAAATTATGCCACGAAGAAGTGGTTGTGATTGCATTGACGTCAGTTTTCCTGTTCGATTAGGTCACTCTGTATCATTTGGTCGGCTAAAACTAAGCTTCCGAGGTTATCCTAACTTAAACATAGCTCCTGATAACAAAATTTTATTTGTTTCGCTATTCCTCCTTGCATTTCGGTCTACATTTTGCAATGCCTTCTTGATTTTGATCATTACATGGCTGTTTCTCCTCCGTTATATGATTGAAGGAATTTAGCTAATCTTTATTACGTAACGAAAAGTGATAAAGGTGGATCCTTTATAGATGTTGCAACCAGCTATTACTGTCAAATCGGAGAAAAATTCTCCTGCAAATATACATATTTTACTTGGCTGAATTGTTTGTTTTTATTTTTGGCACACAACTTAGTAACACCAAAGATGATTGAAATTATTACGCCGCAAGTGCTCAACCACCCGTGCGTGTGGGGGCGTAGAGCTCCCAGTAATCAGACAGAAACGAGGAATGAGACGCCAGAGAGTATCTTTATAAGCTTCACAAACTTGTGAAATCTCTGTAGAAATATGTTTGTTGCTGGGGTTCATTTATTTGCTTGTATTCATTTTCTTCAGCCAGTACATGGTCTTTGTTAAATCTCAGTCTCTTTCGTCATCCGATAACCGCTGAATTGGACAAAATTCTTAACTTCACAAGCTTTGAAACATTCAAAAAATGTAAGACATTTCTTGACAAGCGACCGTGCGTGAAGAAAATGAAATTCTAAAGATACAGTCTAGTCTTTCTACTCTTAAGCTTATTTTATTCGCAGAATCACACCTATTTGACAGTTTGACCATTTTCAATTTAAATCAAACTGGCATTAGATAGCTGATATCGTTTAGGTAACAACCTAGAAGATTGATGCGCAACTTCTGAAACCCTTAATTCGTGAACGGCAATTTATCAAAACGAGACTGTCTTGTCATTTAACAACGATTCCTATATTGAACCTTGTGTTGGCTACAGTTGTTTAGCATTATTTGTTTCTTTATAACAAACTTACCGCGCGTTACCGACCGTGTGAAGTGCAAGTTAAGTCTTTGGGAGACCATTGTGCCTCACTGTATCTTACATAATTAAGTTTAACTATACTTAAATTATAGTTTTTCTCTTCCTTTACCCAAGCAAACTAACGTCAGCTACAAATAAACGTTCCGCTTTGAATTTCCGTCTAATTTCAGGGTAGGAATAATGTACACCACTGCCCATGTGCGAACCTTCTCAGTGCACCCCTGTTAAAAAACTGTTAGAGCATCATGCGTGCTGTTAAGAACACGGTTCCCCTCACTCTTTAATATGTCCGGCGCTGTTTTTGCCTTAACAGGTTTGCTTCAACGGTCAGGCAAATTCCACTGGATCCGTGTCCAAAAACGGTTTATTCCCAAAGAATGGAAGAAACCATCTTCCTCAAAAGGGATACTGAAGTATGACTTTGCAGTTTTGAAACTTAGACGGCAACATAATAGGCAGCACATGTCTGTTCAGACAAGCAGCCTTTTGCCTGGTTCAAAAATTCAGTTTTCTGGTTTCCACAGCGATAAATGGTACAATTCCTTGTGGTACACCTACTGCCACGTGTATAGAACATCGGAGGACATGATTTTCAACTTTTGTGATGGAGTGAAGGGCGTGTCGGGCTCCGGAGTTTACGTGGATACCCCTCGTGGCGATGAAAATGCAGTTGTAGGAGTGGTTTCAGCCATAGCACAAGGCACAGTGCAGGGCAAAACAATCAAATTTAATGTAGTGAATTCGTTTACCCAATCCAAGGTGCAGCAAATTTCAAAATGGATCGCTAAACGGCGCTAAGTAATCAGGCGCGGAATCCTTCCCAGTTGGAGATGATTTATTAGACGTTCTGCCACCTTTTTGGGAGGTAGAAAAGCTGCATGCGTGTTAACCAATGATTAATGCGGACTGCTGCATATTGGCATATAATTTCTCATGCGGTTATCAAATTGATAGTTCTATTGAGCACTATGTAAAGACATGTGAGAACGCCCTTCATGATATTCATGGTATGGCAAATTCACGACTAGGTACCCGTGTAATTAAAAAAGACAAAACACCCAAGAGCACAACCTACATGCGGCACTAAGAATAAAACGTTTGTGAATCTTGGGACGCTGTGAAAGACCGGCATTTGAAAATATGTAAGAGTTAGTTATAAATTCCTACAATCCAGGCCTTGAGATTCCAAGCCTGATGGCTCGTGGCTACGCGCTTTGTTCCTTCCCCGTCTTATATGCCTTGTTTGAAATCTTGTTCATGGCGTCATCGCAACCGTTGCATATCGTAAGCCAATGATATCGCTCATAAAAGCTAAATCGGTAAGGATCCGATTCGGTGAAATATGTGATACATTCCATAAAACCGTCGATCGCATTGCTGTTTTTGGTCGCGTTCGCAATAGGATTTGAAACGGACACTGTCGAAATTGTTTTTCTTTTTTTACCGCCATCGTTAACTTTTGCGAAGCACATTCCTTGAAGTCCCATTCGCCTTTCTCACGGCCGGCCATTTTGAATCCCAAGAGACCGAAAACTTTTGTTTTTGCCCGTCGAAACTCGTTCCCAAACTCATCAACTCGAGGCTTGGCTTACGAGATTTATTGTTCCTTGCCAAAATGGCTGCAGCGTGACAAAAGCGCATTTCTGAAAAAGTGTAACACCGCTAGGATTGGTCGGATTCGACAATGGCCGATGATGTCAGGAACAAGATTTCAAACAACTGAAGGTATATCCGACGGGAAGGGAGTGATTGCATGCCGGCGACTGAGCGACCTGGACCGACTAACAATCAGGCTATGATATTGACGGAGTATATTACATGGTTGCAAGAATGATTCGTCATCATGAGAGGTACTTGTGAAAGATTTTGATAAATTGCTTAACGCTAGGTTTTAACAATACTTGTAGAAAGAGCCACCACTTTAACTCGTACAGTTATTTATAAATTTGTGGATTTTAATTGTCGTAGGATGTAAGTACATTGACGTGATCTATTGGAAGTCGTTCCCTGCTGGGTGAGGCATTGTCACTTGTAATCCTTCCTTTGATCAAGTTGTACCAAACAGCTGTAATTGTGTGCGGTAGTATTTCCTTAAAATGAAACACAGTGACCTTTGAACTTAAATTTAAATTTATTAATCTGGATTAAGTCTGTTTATGTCAACGTAAACTTGCGAAGTATTTGAGGAATGTGAAAATGTTCCCTTGGTTTTGACGACATGTAGTTTTGTAAATAAGAAGAACGCTGGCAAATTCTTGCAAATCGTGGAATAACTTATTCACAAAATATCAAGCTGATTAAATAAAAGCTCAGTCTCATAACAGCGTTTGGGTTATTTTGCGTTCATTAATGCGTGTCTTTTGTTAGTCTGTTTACGGCGTGAAGCAACTTGTCTTTGTTTTAAAAGAGATAAAGAGGGTAAGAATCTGTCCTTGTCTGGTTAGTGCAGGTGTCGACTATAACAAGCAGAGAGACGCAAACAACCATCTGACATGGCGATAGAACTACAAAAAAAAAAACAAAAAAAACAACAACAACAAAAAACGGGCAACTATCACGTGACAAAAACCGTGCGCCTGTAAGGCGTGCAAAACCATTATAAGTCAATGATAGTCGCGACAGCAGGAAAGTCGGGACTTCCAAAGTTCAAATTAAGCAAATAAACGATGCAGCTAAAGTGATGACGTTGGTAATTGTGATTTGTGTAATTATGTCGCATTAACCAAGTGCTGTTCAACTTCACTGTTTTAACAACTATCTGGTGTGTTTCTATTTGCAAAGCTCCTATAATGAGATATCAATGCTAATGATATTACTAAGTTCCTCTGGTACCAAATCAGTCATCCAGTCGCGGCTTTCAATTTTTTCGTATATATATTACAGTGGTTGTTTTAACTTAATTCGAAACTTAAATACAGTAGCTCCTATTTATGGGCTCCTGGCAAGTACTAAAACGAGGGAAAGAGAGCTTGCAAAGATTCAGAGAACAACGGGACAAGACTCTCGTTAACGCAGTTGAAAGGACAAGATTCTAATCGATGGTAGGAATGCACTTACGGCCCCCGAAAGTGCACTTGCGGCCTTGGTAGGCTATGTGGCTTGGTGATTATGTGGAAAGCAAACAAAATAACACAGCCATGCACTACCAGGAGAATTGTTTTTCTCATGATACTACCTATTAATATTTCAGTGGGGTATAGGGCTTCACTAACGCGAAGCCTTAGCATGGGAGCTTTTGGTTCGCTAAGCCGTAATAAGACCACTTTGTCTAGAAGCTCTACTAGTCTAACGAAACAAGGTGTTCACATTTCCATTACAATTGAAGAACAAGGGGCTTTATTTTCGTTTGTCGACCCAGAGAAAGATGCGCTTTGGCAAACTACTTCTCAAGTTCGTTCCCTGCAAAAAATTAGGCGGCGGCACAGACATGCACTATTAAATGGGCGGCTTATCATTTTCACAAACCATTCGGATCTCGGAAAGTTTAGGCGTAATTGATGACGTACACATAAAATGCGTTAGTATCAACCTGAAAACCCAGGAATAACAGAAACAACTGAGTGCATGGATAAGCTCGATAGTCCATAATTTCTGAAATGCCTAATGGAATGGCGCCTTTTATTTGACTTTCCAACCGCAAGGTCTGGGACAACCCTGTAAATGGCATGGATGCCAAGTGAGGTCAACCAAGTTATCTCAACGGTTATCTTTCAATAGATACTCGAATGGATATCTTTAAACTTCAGGTTTCTAACCTAACCTTACTTGGGTTATTTTCTTCGCCACAAGCAGAGCACTAGAATTCACTTTCACTACCTCTGAGTCTGCGTAACGGGGATTACATTCCTGAATCTGCCTGGGTAAAAAATGGAAGGGAACAAAAACCGAAAAAATTATATAAAGCAGTCTTGTTTACAGCAACAAGTAAACTCAAACCCTACAGTCCCATCAAAGACGTGTTCAACACCCGTTTCGTGGCACATTGTTCATTATTCAATTCTTATTTTGTCGTAGTATTCCGCTGAAAATGATCTGTCATAATCAAACTTAATTGTGCTTGTTCTCTGACTAACTGTCCGCGTCGAGGTGGGCTTGCTTCTTTTATATTGTAGATGAAAATAAATCTGCTTTAATTTATTAAAATAGGATTGATGCCTTTTAAGTCTTACGCCCTAACCATATTAAATTATAGAGGAGAGGTAAAAATTAGAAATAGATATTTGTTCCCTTAAAAGCCTAAATAAATTTCTCTTAGGTTAAATCTCCAAGGCTTAAAAAATCAAATATGGTATGTTATAACGTTTTTTTCAACATGCGTCACGGTATTGTAAACATATCGAGGAAATATTGGACATTGAAGTACAATATTTGTATGAGTGTCTATAGCAGGTGTATAGTGGCCAGCGGTGGTTTAAGGCCCAACTCTTCTATAGCCTTGTTTCCTTTGGCAACGAACTTTCTTCTTCGCTGTGTCCCTTCACGTGGGTGTGTACATGGATACTGGAGACATGCAGCTAGGGATAACCCAGCGTTTCATCCCAGCGCTTGATTGAACCAGTTGGTTCTTATGCGACTCTATAGTTTATATGGGACTTTGTTTATTTGTTTTTTGCCTCATTAGCATATGCTTGTCATTTTCTGATCAAGCTATTAAAATAATGTCTCTGAATATTGAACGAAAATACGAATATTAATAATCTCTGAACATTTGAGCTCGATATACCCAATGGTTTCGGAGAAATACTCTCTTAAAAACTCACAAATTTACAACGAGAATGTATGGCTCATCAACGTTTTTACCACCCAGCAATTTTGCATATTTTGATGGTCGATATTTCGTTAGAGGCTTGCAAAGAGCTGAAAATTTTACAGATTACTCAAGTTGACCAGCTCTTTAAACATTTGATCTTAATTTCTTTGCATCGCGAGCCCTTCTAAGGGTTAACTCGTATGCTAATGCGAACAACTGTAAATGATGACGTCAACAAAGTTCGCTCTATTGCCTTGCTTGCTGGAACAAGATTGTTATTCGAGGGTACCATAGGTTGGCTGGAAACAGACGCTGCTACAAACGAATGATGGGTTACACCTAGTATCATAGTTTTTCCTTGCGTGATAAATATTATACAATTCGTTGCAACGATGGATTTCGTGTGCCTGTGAAATGTGTCCAAAAGAACGGCATGTGGTAACCTGTGCCGTCCTTTGTACTAGAGCTTTGTAAAGGCAATGTCTTAATGATACTTGCCGTGAGTTTAAATTAAAAATTGTTGTTTAACAATCCTCGTCAAATGCTCATTGTTAGCAAGGGAGGTCGAGCTAAAATCTTTTGTTTCAAAAACATGTAGAGAATTCTTATCAACTTGTCTGGTGTGCAATGGCAGGAATTCGTGTAGGTGTACTCAGTGACGGGTATTGCGCTGCTACCCTTAAGAGACTGACATTTCGCTCAATGTAATCCTCCTTCGAGGTAGAGCACGTAGGTCCTTTTTAATTAACCATTGTTAGCGAAGTCAGTCAATGATCTGGTGCGAGTTTTCAACAACCATTCTGCACGTTTTAGTAACAGTTGTTTGAGCTCATTTTTTTGCCTGAGAAAACGAATTCCGCGCACGCCGGGGTTTTAGACAACTTACAATAACATAATCAATAATCGTGCATGTGTAAGGTGAATGTGGATTATGCGGAGCGTTCAGAAACCTACTGAATTTAACGATTGACAGTTTTGATCTCTTAAACTTCGGGTGAGTTAACGCAACCGATCAAGGTGGAAAAAAGCAGTGCGTACTTTCAGTTCGTATTTGAGATTGAACGAACCGGACAGATTCATTCAGGGATGTTGTGAAAGCGAGTGAAGTGCATGACACAGTGTTACACCAAGCTGCATATTTCTTATCGAAGCATTTGTGATAAACATGCATCTGTTTTGAATTCTACGAGGTTGTATTATCCACGAGGAAGAAACCGCTAGTGAAGTCTGCTTTGCCGCGATTGCGATTAGATTGTTTCAGGTTGGTCTGAAGTATGGATCGTCTCAGCATCAACACCACGAGGTGAGTTCGAACTGTAATTAAAATGTAGCTCATATGAAGTGTGTAGCAATTTATGTAAGTACTCTGCAGGACAATCAGTTATTTACCTTCCAATGAAAGCATTCACCAGAACCAAATTTACGGCTTAAAATTCCGTCGAGCGATTGCTCTTAACACAGGGCGGTCGGACCCTCCGATTGCTACTTCGAATGCTTTACCCCTAAGTTATAGGAGACCCGCTCATTGGAGCTAAGCCATGACAACACGGTGGGTTTAGGTGACAACTGCCTAGGATATTTGCTAAGCGTCACATTTGAAAACGGTGCTTTTGCCCTGATGGGAGGGTCTAACGTTATTGCCGTTCGAAGCGCTCAGCAGACAGCTGAACGTATTGAGCAATATAAAAACTGACATTGGTGCTGAAATGTTCTTTGCATCCAATATTAATAGGACTGTTTGATTTTCCCGTTTTATCGCTATGCCTGTGTACTCCTCGTACCGTCTAAAAATAAAACAAATCACCCATCTTATAGCCTTAGATCAAAGGTAATTCGAAAATTGGTTATTTGCGTCAATTTTATATAAACGACTCGAGGCTAAACGTATGGAGCAATTAAATGCATATATCGATGTCTTTGGATTTTGGTCTTTGATAGAGAATTTCATTCGTTTGAAAATTTCCGTAAATCCGCAATTGTGCTCTGAGCTTTTATTCTAGAATTTTAAATCCATTAAAATTGAAGCCTTAAGTTGCTTGATTAACTTCTTAAGCTTTCTTTCCGTAAGTGAAATCCGCTGAGTAAAATGTCAACTGCAGGCTGACATTTCAAGACAAACCGTTCGGCGGGTTTATAGGTTGATAAACCACAATAGGCTGTTTAAAGAACACGCGAAGAATTCGTAAATCACGAGCCGCAGGCGAGCGATTGTAATGTGTGATAACTCGGTTTTTACACCGATTGCCGCGTGGGAATCCGACATGTCAGATACCCTCTTCACATAAGTCGTTTAAACTGCCCAATAGCGCCAGCATGCAGATTATTCCATAAAGAGGCTGTGGTATAACAAAAGTTTCCTTTCAGGTAACATTAGTACACCTTTTGCTGTTCATTTACTGTTCATCAGTTGATGCTATTGAATGTTAATACACATGAAAATAGCGTTATTGAAAGTTCATTCGCGTTAATGAAGTTCATGGAAGTGCTAATGAACGTCTATTTGCCGTATAGTCTCAACTGTTGACGTAATTGAATGTATATTTTGCGTAAATGAACAACAAAAGGTGTATTTGGTTTGGGCAGAGAGAGTTTTCCCTCAATATTTCTCAAGTTATAACTAGCGTGACGTTGAGTGAAGATGCGTAAATACGTCGGGGCAAGTTCGTTCATTTGGTTTTGTACAAAATTAGGGCTTTTGAGAGCTTCGAAGGAGGCTGGAGCTCGTATCAAGAGGTCATTTTGTAATTACTCTGGCTGCATGATTCTGTATTTTTTTGTTATTCATCTTTCAAATGACCACTCAAGCAGTCCCAGATAAGACTGCAGCAATCAAAATGTAGGCGGCGTTATAGATAAGAACCGCAGTACTCGTCGAAATAAAGGGTCTCTTGCGTTTTAATGTGCCTATAGCCGAAGAGACTTTGTGCATATCTCGTTAGTATGTTCTGACCAAGAAAGTCGAGCATCGATGGTGAGACCCAAGGATTTAGCGGTGATCTTTTTCTCATCAATACCGATCACAATCTAACCACATCGGGCATTTAATCCCTGCCTTGATCTACTTATCATTGGCTCAGTTTTAGCCACATTTAAACTAAGCCTGTTGGCTCTCAGCCAACAGTTAAGGTTTATTGAAGTCAGAGGTCATAGCCGATTTAAGTTCGCTTAGCGTTTTAACAGATAGTGTTATGCTAGTACCATCCGCAAACATCCTAGGCGCGGCCTCCCGCAGGCAGTTAGGAAGATCGTTTATGTACATTAACAAAAGCAAGGGACCCAGTACGCTACCTTGTGGTACACTACAAGTAGCAGCGCGGGCAGTTGACATTTTATCTTTGACATCTCGCCGGTCACTTAAGTACGACCGAAACCACTTGAATATATTCGCATTCTTCGAATGCACTTTCAACCTCCCAAGTGGTTAATCATGCACATAAACCATAGAATTGTGTGGTCTTTGTGTTTCGTCGATGTTACGATTTCCTCTCTTCGTTGTCGTGAGATCTGAGACTACAGCCTCCGGTGCTACAACTTGAACTCTGGATACTAAGGAAGAGTACCTTTGTGCTTAAAATAATGCT
>BLFK01000733.1:639232-663627 GCA_014634185.1 Astreopora myriophthalma
GCCTGTCTTCACCTTGTGACATCAGCGAAGAAACGAAAGTGAAGACACACTTAGCTAAGCTTGTCTTCAATTTCGTTCCTTCGCTGTCCAAAATTCAAAAAATTTACACCTCAGCTCATGATAATTTCGTAACTGCTTCACTTCTTTTGCTTTTAACAACTCGTAAGTGATCACTCGACGGATAACAGAGCCGAAATTGGATAATAAGGTGTTGTAGCGTTATCGCATTCCTATGCAGTATAAGAGAGAAGAGATATATGTATAAGAGATACAAAAATTTCTCTTCGGAAAGTACCAGATTTTTTGTGACTCTTCTCAGGAATAAAATATTGAACACTTTGAAGAAAGAAATGCACATACAATGTATTCTATCATTCTTAAAATATTACGTCATTAAATAATTCTGATTTCGTGCTCGGTCACTGTACACAGCCGTTACACGGTTACAGTCGACCACGAAAATCGTTGCATTGCGTGGGACACCCTTACGTGTCTATTTTTTTTTTTTATTGAAATTTTTTTTTTCAATTTTTTATTTTTTTTAAATTTTAATTGGGAGTCCAGAGTCCAGAGTCCAGAGTCCAGAGTCCAGAGTCCAGAGTCCAGAGTCCAGAGTCCAGTCCAGGGTCCAGTCCAGGTTTTATATTATGCCCAGTTTTAGCCACATTTAAACTAAGCCTGTTGGCTCTCAGCCAACAGTTAAGGTTTATTGAAGTCAGAGGTCATAGCCGATTTAAGTTCGCTTAGCGTTTTAACAGATAGTGTTATGCTAGTATCATCCGCAAACATCCTAGGCGCGGCCTCCCGCAGGCAGTTAGGAAGATCGTTTATGTACATTAACAAAAGCAAGGGACCCAGTACGCTACCTTGTGGTACACTACAAGTAGCAGCGCGGGCAGTTGACATTTTATCTTTGACATCTCGCCGGTCACTTAAGTACGACCGAAACCACTTGAATATATTCGCATTCTTCGAATGCACTTTCAACCTCCCAAGTGGTTAATCATGCACATAAACCATAGAATTGTGTGGTCTTTGTGTTTCGTCGATGTTACGATTTCCTCTCTTCGTTGTCGTGAGATCTGAGACTACAGCCTCCGGTGCTACAACTTGAACTCTGGATACTAAGGAAGAGTACCTTTGTGCTTAAAATAATGCTGAAGAAACAAACATGTCGTGGCCGTAAAGAAATTCAAAAGCTACCGTTTCGAGCGTGGAATGATCACTGGTTAATAGCTGTGTTGTTTTGATCCGAATTGTGTCCATTACAATTGTGAAACCATAAGCCAAAATTTCACAAGTGGTTCTGGTCTAATTAACTGCGCGTGAAACGTTTGTTCCCTCGGCTTTTCTTGACTGCCTCCCTCACCCACAACCACATCAGTACTTCACTCTCAAATGATACCATTGTTTTTGTCTACAAAAATAAGATTTTAATTCCTTTTTGCATTTAACGCTACTGTCATTGTACTTTACAACGTTAACTTATTTAAATATGTTCTGATCACCATTTTTCATATTGTTTTATGCCGACGTATATCGTTATTAATGCGTCCTGCTACCATACTTAAGCTTTGTCACTGAACAATTTTCAACATTTAACGTTCCTTCTTATTCCCTTACGAGCAAAAGCAGACTGGTTAAAACCGAAGATCCAACAATAGATTTGTACAGTATTTACAATTACTCAAAGCCGGTTTCAATATTTTAACATAGATTAATTTATAATCCTTGCATAGCCAACACATATATGCCCAAAATACAATCACAGCTTCTGTCTTTGATATGTTACTCGTAACAAGGCATAAACAGTTGAGTTTGTTATTTTGGGTGTCTCTCTTGCTATCAATCAGAACTCTGATAATGGAAGCAACTGCTCTCCAATTTGAGGTTTACCAAGGTTGCTCATGGAACCGTAACTTGCCCTGGGCATTATAAGACTAATATGTCAACACAATAATGCTAATAGCCATTTAGAATTCTAAAGATGTTTTAAGTAATTGAATTGATCTACAAATTAAAAATTCTGTGAATTTATCGAGCGATTTGTATCGCAAATTGGGAGTCATTTCTCCTTGAACAGCGTTGTCGCAGTATCGGAAGAGAAGCGTTACTTTCCTCATTTATGCTGCTGCTTATTTCATGCATTAAACTTAGTACACAATCTTTTCTTGTTTCTCTTTGAGCTCGAAGCAAAGTACAGCCACAAGCACGGCTGAATTATCTGTTCCTATCAGCATTTTGGTTGTACCTCAAATTAACTCGTACCTGTTCAATTTAAATGCGCTTGATCAACACAGCAAGACCATAAGTCACAGTGCATGGAAGTGTATGTTACAAACCACTAACCACAACAATATACATGTTCTTAGCCTGTATTTAACCTCAATGGCTATCAGTTAGTATTGCTTCCTAAAGTATGCGCATCGGTGTTCCCAATGAGCTCGCTCGAAGCCGGGCATTCAAACTTGAACTTTAATGAGAAAATCTGTTATCTTTAAGATGCACTGGCCCCTTTCCATTGTTATTGAGCTATTCTTTTGCTGTTTAATTAAACCACTTCGATATCCAAGGTCTGCAGTCGCCTTGCGAGGCGGAAACCTTTTATCACATATTGCATTACGATTGAGTTTTTAGCTTCCGTTTAAACACGGTCTGCAGGCACATTTTTTGGCTACTGGGAAACGAATCACTTTGATTTCTCCGTTGCACTCCACTTCCCTCTCCTCTATGGTGGATTCGATGGGAGCACAACACGAGCAACTTGAAGCAAATCCAATTCTATGGCTGAAAGGTATTGCCGATGAGGAACAACCACCTCGACAACCAAAAGTCCGTATGTGGATGCTGCATTCGTCCCTGTGCGTGAGGAGCCATCCTTTCTGCACTTCACAGGCTCCTCCTTGTTTCCGGTACAATCCTTTGTTTTTTGCTTTTGGTTTACCTGTGATTATTACGGCGAGCAACAACACGCTAACCATCAACTTCGAAATGGAGAGCACCATGTTATGACTGCAAGAAACGAGATGATTCACACTTAAATTATTCTTGTATTTTACTTATTCTTGATAGAAGTTGGCGGATCATAACATAATAGTGAGGTGGAAACAAAGAACTGCGAAACGACAAATCTTCGATCTTAATGAGGAGGTCTTTTTAAAAGACGCAATGACTGTGGGAAACTCTTTACTTAAGCAGAGCCTTTTTTGTTCTAAAATGTTTTCGTCTCTACGTTCAGAAATCAGAAACGGGAAGAGGTCATCAACAATAGCCAGGTGAAAACTTCATTGCCCAATCTTAACCCGACAATCCAAATATTTCGTGGACTTTTATACTCAGTGAGTTTCGAAAGAGGCTCGCCTCAGTTTATGGGCATATGACCGAAAGTCGGCGGGAAGGTGCAAGAAACATGTAGCGACTATCAAAGTAGCATCCAAGAGTCGAGTACGCTCTCTGTGAGGAGACGTTTTGCTATCCTTTGAGCGATTTTAGTTTCTCGTGAACAAGGCTGAGTTACCAACCCACCTGCAAAACAGACAGACTTGAGACCGATTAGCGCCAGATGCCTTATACACGTAGTACCTTTTCTGGAAGCGCTTTCAATGTTTCCACTACAAATTACGCTCGAGTCAACACGCTTACTTCTTTTGTCGCTCGTAAACGCTTTGCCTAACAATAGCTACTAATACATAACGAGAACAAAGGCTCTGTTTGTGTTTAATGGCTTCTTCCCTTTGACATCTGAACTTCTGTTCCTTAACGGCATTGTCTCTGCTCGCTTTACCTAAGGCACCAATAGGTTGCGTGGTCTTTTCACCGACTGTAGCCTTGTTAATTACGAAAGCAGAGGTCTTCCAAGCGAGATATCTTATGCAATAATCAAAAGAAAAGCGCCAAGATTTGTTGCCATGGACGCGCGGTGAGACAACACCCAGTATGCAACTGAGCGATGGATCTTTTGGTTGTCTTGAATTACTAAGAAAGTAAGCTAACCTTTCACAAACACTTCATTAATGAGATTTATGGAACAAAACAGAAAGCATACATTTACGACGAGCTTGCGAATCATATAACCTCCCTCTTGCAATCAACAATGACAATGGGGATTTAAGGAATCGCCATTGTCGAAGAGGAAGTGTCTGTTAGTCAATATATCTGACTATCGTGGGATCTTCACTTAAAATTCACTTGCGTTACACTTAATAACTGTTAAAGAAACTCAGATTTTGAGCTAAAAAGATTCAGAGCAGTATTATACTTCCAAAGTAAATTCTTTCAATTAATCATCTTCCCTCCAAATGAGGATATCTTGGTGCCGGGTTACACCCAAGATCGAACACAAAGTAAAATTTGCGCCGGAAAAAAAAATAAAAAAATATAAAGTAAATAAAAAAATAAAAAAATGAGAACACTAATAAAATTGACGTTGTCATAAAGACGATTTGCACCTCCGTTAAATAGCTGAGTCCAGCGTTCGTGAAGTCTAAGAGGTCTAATTTGCAATTACCAAAGATGCTTAGTCACTGCACTACTATCGTGACCAGCAATGCATTATCTGCTTCTTATACTTTCAGGTATCTAATATCGGTTTTGATTAAGGTGGCTCGAACCAGTTTCAACACTCTTAAGAGACTTTCTTATTAGAGGGATTGAGACTTCAACACTGCATCACGTAACAGCAACTTTATAGTGCCATATGAAACAACAATTATTGCCAATTAATAATTGATGCTGTCATTATTGCAACGTAATACGTTACCCTGGCAACAGGAAAGCGTTGCAAAAACATGCCATATTTTGGCTTAAGTTGCTCATATCTCAAAAACGAACTCGGTGACTCCATTTTTTATTGTTGGAAAACAATCAGCAGGTTAAGATGAAAGTTTCTGGAAAGTTTTTAAAAAATGATCTGGAGCGGATACAGAGCTACCTTAAATTTCTGTAGTGTCAATCCCTCTAATAAGAAAGTCTCTTGAAAGTGTTAAAATTAGTTTGGGCCACCTTAAGGCCGACTGAAAAGCATTTAAAATCCATGTGGTGTACTTAACTAGAAAGCCAACATTACTAGGCTACGTATATACTCCAAAGTTCATCCAAGCTCAAAGAGGTTCTTCATGGAATCTATGCTTGAGTAACTTTTCATTTCTACAAACCTTAATGTGATGGAATGACACGTAAACTTATGAAGAAGATATATGTTTATTGTTGTGCAGAACAGTGGAACTAATCAAGGCACGATGAGTAGGCATCGTCATGCCTGAACACGTGACGTTATTCTTGTCTTATAAACTCGATGTATTGCAAAATTTGTGTCCTTATTCTTGCAGGCCTTTAGCAACTAGTACGAACTGTGGGAACTATAAGGAAATTTTCATGTGTTGATTTTGTGGTTCCTTAACAAGTGTGTATTGTTTTGTGTGCGCTGTAATACTGTCTACATGTTAATTTCAACCAATTAGCATGCATATCACTATTATTCCGTGTAGTCTTTTAGCACGTTTGTTTGTACGGAATAAAAGTTAACAACGACAACAACAAAAGATAGTTTAATTTTACCACACGTAAATACAAGAACCACAAAATAAGAAATAGAGCCGCTTAAGTAAAGTACAATGCCCCCTAGATAACAACTAAAAAGCTAATCTAGCTAGGAAGCAGAAAGAGATTCCTCCAGCTGGAGGTTTTTCCAGTTAGTTCTTCTAGTTAGTTCTAGCGTTGTTGCGCATAATTGTCCTTTTCAAAGGTTCAGTCGTTTTTCGTCAATTTTGTTAACCCGCCTTATTTGTTCTAAGTTTCGTTTCGTTGTTTTCGCCGTTCTGGACCGCAGTTTCATGGTTCGGAGCATGTCGTAGCATGTCGTAGCATGTCGTAGCATGTCGTACCATGTCGTAGCATGCCGTAGCATGTCGTAGCATGTCGTAGGATGTCGTTTGTACGCATTTGATTCGCGTTTTGCTGTTGTGCTTTTCCATCTTCCTTCCTTCAGGTCAATTTGCGTAATTTGTATTTGTATACTGACATTTGCTTCAGTTGAATCACCAGGACCGTCGCTTTTGCGACCTTTCTTATGAAATTAAAAGAGCGTATTCAGAACCTGGTTCTTCCGTGTTGACAAATGTAGATGTATCTTCGGCTGGGCGATCCACTTTGTTGAAAGTGCACTGGGATCATTCACTGCTAAGTCCATGAGTATTCTGGTATGTTCTTTTTCTTTATACGAAAATGACATAAAACCTACCTTGTCTACATAAACACCCAGGGATAAACAGAAATAACGAACGGGTCATTTTCATAGATCAATTAGCTTCAGAGGGGAAAGCAAGCCCTTTTAAGAGATTAGAGCAGCTGCTCACCTTGAGCGAAGCGGGAGGCAAATCAGAGGGCGTTGATAACAATATGCAGGCTCGAGGTAATAGAAGAAAGGGGACAGCACTTGCGGTTAGCGCTGTCTGGTTAGTGATGTGAATGAAGAGGGGGGTAGCTGATAAAGAGATATCCTAAGTTCAGAACCGGTATACGCCTTGAAAACTGAGGCAGTGAAGTCCAAGATTCGAGAAAAGGCTATTGGCAGAAAAAATGTAAGACGTTGAAGGGCAACGAAAGAAAGCTAGCTTTGATTGCTCCAAGTTATCATCAGTAAAGGGTTCTTTAATAATAACAATAATAATAATAATAATAATAATAATAATAACAATAATAATAATAACTTTATTTAAGGTCGAAAGCGTAGGGAGTGGTTGCCCAGTCTCCCAAGCCAGGGGCTTATGTATGAAACGCTCGACAAATAACAAATCAAAGAAGCAAATCAAATGTCAAATATTGGTTTTTGAGGAGAGACGAAAACCGGAGTACCCGAGGGAAAAGCTCTCGGAGCAGAGAGGAGAACCAACTCAGGACAACACAACTGAAAAATGGTATTAGTATCTCGAATTGGTGAAGAATCTCTGACTGTGCATGTTGTTCGTACAGCGCAGAGGCAGAGGCTGTGTGAGCAATATTACAACGTGTTCCGGGCATGGAAAACGACCTCATTGATCTCTGGGTAGAGGGTCTGCTGTTCTTGGACTTACTTAGTGATCAGAATTTAGTGTATTATGTACCACCGCATGGTACTCGCCAGTCCAACTTAAGCCTCTATGTGGGAATGAAAAGGGTAAAGCCTTCTGGGATGTAACTGGTCGAGTATGCTGGCAGAATAGATATCAGGGTAGTCGACAAACGGAGAGGAGACAAGTCATGGTGATCGAATAAGCTGCCCGCGTGTGGGTAACAAATCGACTAGACGCAGAGAGGCCAGCCAGCCTTTAATGAAACAAAAACACCCTGCTTTTGAAGTTAAGATGTTCTATATAATACTAATAAATTGACGCGCTTGAAGGTTGGTCGCTAGACCTCGCTGGAAGAGACAACGTCACACAGTAAGTTAAACATTCAGTTGCTAGTCTTGTCAGGCTGATGTGATTCGGGACACTAACAGAAATCAAATCACTTATTTGTAAGGAGAAGGGAAAACTGGAGTACCCCGGGCGGAGAAACACCCTTTGAACCAGGTACGCCGGGACACGCACCTCCAGTAAACTGAAACAGCAAGCTTTTCTTATGACAACTTGCATTTGGGATACAAGCTAACAAAGTCAATCTTAACAAACCACTGAAATTGTGATCAAGATCGGGCTTTCCTCATCAATCTGTGATTACTACTTAAGTGACGAGAATGTAAAAGCTGACGCCGCAATATAAAGTAGCACACTAGAAGTTACAAATGCGAGTTGCCTGATAAATTCTCAAACCATTGATGATTTTAATGATCCTTTCGTATCGCTGACGTACTCGCCTAGGATGTAGAAAACCGTCTTGCTACTGAGTTAACTGACCGTTGTATAATATTTTATTTTTCATTAGCACTTGACCACGATCCGTGATCGAAGCACATAAGCAACCATTGTTCAAAATGCTGCTCGTCTGATATTTGTGCTGGTTTTGATGTCCGTTCGATGCCATAGTGAAGACTGCCCCTAAGAATTGAAGTCTTTTAGAAAATCAACAGTTGTAGTTTGTAGTTTGTGTGTGGTTGAAGACAAAATTGTTCATAACCTGAAAACTTTGAGCCCAAACTGAATCGTTTCATGGACACAGAAAATTTTGGAGGGGTATTTTGACGTATTTGATGACTTAAAAGGATATACCGGCCTTGGATTTTATGCTGATTTATAGTGCGGCAGTTTTTAAATGATCTGGTATTTTCTCGTCTATTTTAAGGGTCTGGAAAAGTCATAGGAATTGTAATGTCATGTTAATCATGAATCATACTAGCAAAAGCATCAAATTTTGTTTCAATTCTACCGAATGAAACACTCTTACGTTAATTCATAGGTAATGGCAGTATTACACGAGATAATTAGTAAAAAACAGCCGATTGAATGTTCCTTTCTATACTCAATTTAATTTGCTCCCGATTTCATCCGAGCTGACTTAAGTTTTGGGCTACGCTTTTTTGGCCGGCGATTCTTTTTTATTACAAACAGTTAATTGGGACTCATTTCTACCGCGTTCACTCAGCTGCAAAATGTCAAGCGCAATTTTGTTTTCGATATCGCATCAGCGCACTGAAACTGGTCAAGTTTTTCTTGAGTAGGTTGGAGATAAAACACACCTATACATATGCTGTTTTAACGATTGAAAAAAAAAAACATTCCAAGAAGAAAATGCCTCGCACTACTCAGTCTTTGAAACTTGTGACGTAGCAAGTGTACGACAACGACCACTCGTAAAATTGAATCAAGAGTGTCGGAGATCACCACGGAGACCTTGACTGATGAAATTCGTACCTTTTGTGGAGTCAGAGGTAACGAAACTGGTATTGCTTAGCCGTTGTTATGACCTCTCTCCGTAAAACTTCAAAGAGAAAAAAAATCTACCGCCTATGGTTAGAACCTTCTTCGGACGAACAGTTTGTCACGGATGATGTAAGCCGACCATAGGGTCCTTGAGGATACGATACTTAAAGGAAAATGAGCTCAATAATGGCTTCAGCTTTTGGAAGAAAGGAGCAAAGTCATCGTCAGCCGAACTAATGAGCTACAGTCGCTGCAGATGTCATTATTTCAAAGATGCACCGTTTTATTCAAACATCGATTGACACTTTGTGATGGGGTGTAGATACAAACCAATCGTGATCTAGGTCAGTAATATGGATCTTTACAGCTAATTGCGTTTCCTCAATGAAGTGAAAATTAAAGCAAAAACATAGCTTTTGATATAAGTAAAGGGCTAGTAATGTGGGAAAGTCAGTAACTCATTAATTTCGAGAGAACAGCACTGTGTTCTCTAACATTTACCTTCCTTCTGCATAGCGAAAAATGAAAAACTTGAGTAAATGAAAGTGAAACAATCCATAAGATAGAGTCAGAGAATATCAAAACAAAACAAAACAAAAAAACAAGAATATTTCCAAGGAAATAGAAACCCAGAAAATTAAGTTCCTTAGTATCACTTCAGTTAATTTACGTCATAATTGACCCCCACATCGTTTTTAAGCAGTTCATAGATCACACCCTTAGACTGAGCAATTTGAATTAATATCCAGTCCGTTGAACATACACTGCTCTCACCTCTCGAATTTTGCCGCTGCGAACGTAATAAAAATTCAGCTTCGAGGATCGTTACTTTTAGAGTAATCACATTCCACGGAAGTAAGTTAACAATATCACACAGTAACGGAGACATCAAGGCCAATACGTCGAGAGATCCGTCAAATTCCTTTTGCTTTCGTTGGTACAATTATCTGTCTTCTTTGTCAAAAAAAAAATAGACGGCCACTTTGACGACCATTTGGGAGTATACAAATTGTAATTAATTTGTCATTCGTGTAATATGTAAAAAACAAATAATTACCGCAGGAAAAGATAGATTATCTTTGTAAGGTGCATGGGTGTGCCATTTCGAATTTGGTTTCAGTTGTTGTTGTCGTTGATCGCGTTGGACGCAGTGACCAAAAGTCCATAACCCAAAGGTCTCGATCTGGAATGGAATGCGGCCCATCAGTTTACGGCATTATCTACTTTTAGAACGGCTGCTGTTGGATTTGTGCAATGATTTGGATTTAGCACGAGCAATCCTCGGTACGGCTTTTGGTTGCTGACCAATGAGACGCGTTGTGGTTATCAGGCCCAATCTGATTGGCCAGTATTTGGCGGGACCTCTATTCAAAATTTTGATAATACCGTAAACTGATGGGCCAAGGCAAAATGAGAGAGATCGAGACTTCTGGGTTATGGACTTCTGACGCAGTCAAACCTACTTGCTTTACTGATTAAGGACTCCTTGCATGCGGTCCTTAATAAGTTATGCAAAATTAAGAGCTTGGCTACGACGTGCATTTACTGAGGTCGACTTGGGTGAACACATCTAAGTCCTGAGCTTAATTGAAAATTCGTCTTCTTCGTCTAGAAACTTCGACTATTCATTCATTGATACTTAAGGTTATCAATCCGGAGACTTCATTCGTATCCAAGCCATTTCATTGAATACGTGCGTGCTCCCCAATCAATAGGTGCTTGGGTTTGAAAGTCTAGAAAATACAGGTCTGTCTAATGCGGTCTTGACATTGGCCGTCCGTTATGTGCTGTTCATAAAAGTTAGCTCTTATCTTATTTTCACCTTCTCAATATTTGTAATTGATATCAGCAACGCCAAACGATAAAATAGCGAAGCGACCATCTCTCAGTTACAATTAATTCGTCCTCACGAAACGCGAAAAGTTTGTTCTAAACAGGTACGTAGTTATGTTAATCGTTTCCAAGATAATCATGATTTAGCAATAGTCTAGCAATGCAAACAATGGATGAGCTGTTGGTAATAATTTGACTTTTTTTAAAAACTTGCTTTCTCAATATCATATTGTAATTGATACCGTAGTAGCAACACCAAACAGGAAAATTATAAAGCAAAAAGAATGTTAATTCTTCCTCTAAAATCAGGAGTTCTGCAATGACTTCAACGCAATATGCGGGCAAACAACTGACTCAACGAAATGAGGTCAATCATTTCTCACAGTTAGCGCTGGTTAACCAAAGCTACTGAAGATACTGCTCACAATCACGTTTATAAAAATCAGACCACACATTTTTTCTTGCAGTCTTTTCTAACGCTGACTAGCTAAATGCCTAAGCACACGATCGTTAGGATCATGATTTATTTTTTTGCCTCGACTGGGGAAGAATGGGAGATCTTGTCAATACTAGCCAGTGTGTGTTTCGTTACTTGTTCATAAATTATGCTGTTTGATACCGCTGTTTTGTTCAGCCTGTCGTTTTTCTTTTTGCCGCTTCAATTCAGCTCTGATGGACTCAAAGGACAACTTGCAGTGGTCTATTGAAATGTATCGCTGGCGCACTTGGCGGCGCTTAAAATTAGGGCGGCATAGCGGATTGTGCTCCTTGACTTACTAGACTGAGCGGCGACAACTACCATGCACGATCCTTTCAGCTCATGTAAGCAACACTAATGATAATGCCTAAGACATTTACCTGTAGTTGGACAATAAAGCAGTTATTTCGTATTCACTGTGAGTCCAAACTGAGCAGCATGTTAAGCGGCGTGATCGCGATTATCTCCGTCAGTGGTAGCAGTCGGTCAGTAATGATCTGCACGCTAGGTCCTCTTTTCTATGGGCGTGATGTAAGTAACTAATGTCCTCCTGTTTAACAACAGACGACGGTGATTAGAAACGTTTTGACAGTTTTCTTGTTAATGAATTTCGTATGAATGGGAGAGATAAATGACGTTAGACCCAAAGACCCACTTATGAAGAATTTATAATGACATTCACAAGTAACTAACGCATTTCGTTTCTGTAATAGCCATTTAAGATTAGGTAAATAGCAAGATTTCCTGTCGCGATTTAAGAGATGCTCCTCTCTCAGAAGATGAAAACTTTGCACGTCTTAGTTATTATAGCCATACAAGTGGATAGGAAGACAACTTTTCCGCAGTGTTTTGGGCTAATATGCATCTTATTCCTTCATATTAGATAGGGGTGTCTTTCCCTGATTTTTTTCTGCAATAGGCTTTTTTTAAAATGCGGATTATAGACCGTGGAGTGATAATTTGATTATCTACTCGTGGTCTCCCTGTCCCCTTACTATGCAAATTATAGACTCTGGACCTCGTTCATGCATAACCACTGGAACCATTTACGTAAAAGAGGACATAAGACTTGAAACTGGAAGCGTACGTTTCGGCTAAATAAAGTGGCTCAGAAGATTACCTGCTGGTGACAACAAAATAATTGTTTCTCGCAATAAGGGTGCTAATGAAGTTAAAGCCTGTAATAGACTGATGGCCCGACCAGTTAACTTGTTTTCACCGAGATTTATATACTGGCCCTTGCTAATACTCAATGTTGTAGCACCCATTTAATACCCTTATAACCATTAGAAAATGATTAGAACATTTGCAATATCGACTTTAAGACACGGTAGATTAGCAGCAATAGTTTGAACAACCCCGTGGATATGCGAAAAAAATGAAGTTCTTAGTATCTATAATGTTGATTAATGCAACAAAGGTAAGAGAGCAGCGCCATAAAGTAAATAAAATACTTGCTTTTAAACGTGAATTATGATCATATTAAGTTGTTGTGGTTCACAAGGAACATTGAAGAGAATTTCCTTTTCAAAGCCCCATTCTTCTATAACCTAGGTTCGAGGCAAGCAAAGACATCACTAAACAATAATACTTACCTTTTACTGTGGTAAAATGCAGGTTCTCTGCCCAAGAAATGGGCTACGCACCAATTAAGGGTTACGGCTGTAGAAATGAATAAAGAGAGACCATTTGATGACTTTCGATGAGCTTATTTCCTAAGGGTATGATATAAGTATACTTAAAAGCGGTAATTAATCCCGTTTTGACTGACAGGCCTTTTTTCCACTCTGAATTACTCTGAATTCACGTCACACCCACAGAGGTAATAAAACAATAATTATAGGCAACTACATCCTCCTATGAAAAGTGGTTTTGTAGTAAACTACGGTATAGTTGGAAAGAAGCCTGTGTTTTGGTTTGTTATCGGCTGGCAATGTTCTCCAATCACGACAGGGGAACGTTGAAGTAATGGGCGCAGCCATGCGAAGGCTTGCCAATCGAGGTACATGAATACAGGCATGTTGAATAAGTGATTGTCCACGAACACGCCATGGAATCATACTTCCAAGCGTAATTACAATGGAGAAATAGCTGAGTAATTTGACATTAGAAAGGTGCCATGTACATTGAATGCAAAGTGTATTGTTAAGATTATTGTTTTTCACGCGACTTTGTGATTGTAAAGTAATACTCCATATGAAGCAACTGACAACAGTATACTGCTTCTAATGACAATGCCTTCATTCCAAGGTGCATCTCAGCTCACCTCACTTCACCCACTTTATGGCGTCTTAAAGACCAGAGCAGATTCTGGACATGGTGAGCGAGATTCCAATGAAAGTGTCTCAGAGATCTCTCGGAAACAATGCCTTCTCAATTTAACCGCGTGAACGTTTTGAAACTCCGAAAAAACCCAGTGCGTTTTTCTGTTAGCTACCGTGGTAGGTAAACACTTAAAACCAATATGGCACTAAATACAAGGCTTCCAATACTTCAGTCAATGATCTAAATTTTAGCCAAAACAAGGGTTTGGGCAGAGTTTATTTGAAATGCCTCCAGTCGTTTAATTTTTATCCATGAAGGGCCATATGTAAGGCGTTTGTTGGTGGCTTGAGAATTCAAGTCTTCGAGAAACATCCGCTGCTTGATATCGTTTTTCTTGATGCCTTTTTGCGTGCACTGTTGTTTGCACTAATTACACACTTGAGAAAATGGCTGTATACTTGAAGATGGGGTTGGACACACTCGTAAAGACTTCAAATCGAGTGGGGGATCGTAACAACTCAGTAGATATAGTTAATTCTTTGCATTGGTATTCCACTATTATCACTATATTGCACCTAATTTCAAACGAAGCTATGAATTGAAGCACGAATTCGTTTACTTTTGGTCCCTCGGAAAGTTCTCGAGGAATGTGTGTTCGAGTACGTCGAGAGACTGGTGTTTGTTCATTCGGGTTTCATTTCAAACATGCCATCTTGTTTAATTTCTAATATCAATTTAATGAACGAGTTTAGAAGAAGACAGAGCTTTCCTTGCAATTTGAAGTGTCCAAGATCGATTCTAAGAGGAAATCGTGACGTCGCCACTCTTCACATTCTTCACAGTCGTTTCTGAGGCACGCTACAGTCATTCATAACGACTACTTAACAAAATCTGATTTCGAATAAGGATTAAAAGTCCCGTGCGACTTATCTTATACGGATAATGCATCATCGTCTCCGCTAAGTGTTAATTGCTGTCACCGTAAACAAGTTCAACAAGTTTTCATGATAATCATTCATGTACGTACCAGCAAAGTTGCAGAGCTCCGTGATTTTCCTGTTAACACGGAGTTTGCGAATATTGTCTGCCAAGGCTGCCAGCAAGTTAAGCTAATTACACACGGTCAAACATTTGTTGATCAACAAATATTGTGACGGCTGTTTAACAAATGTTGAAATGACTGTACGTTTATCTGCCATAGTGAATATCGAAAGGCGTGGTTGTGACCTTTCAGAAAGTGGTAGTGGAACTCAAGCTCCAAATTTCTACTTAAACAAATGTATATAGTTCAGTGACCAACAAGAACTTCCCCAGCTTTCAAGGCATAAGGAATGATAGACTTCACCAAATGGAAACAGTGGCACTCACGTGAAGAAACCACATCGTATGGTATCCATACACTGAGATCCATCTCCATGTCTCAAATCGACAAAAGAGCCTTTGTTAATTGTATCCTTGGATTTCTTATAATTTTCTGATCAGAGACTACAAAGCATCCAAGTACGTTGGCACCGTCTCTTTATGGTATGTTGAAAACCAATCCTCCGTGGCTGGTTTTGCTTGATCCGCGTTCCAGTCCTTCTGACTGCCAGCCTTGTAAACTCGCTTTCTCTTGGTCGGCTCCATCCAGTCTTAATCGAAGAACGAGAGGCGCCCTTGACCACAGATCGTCAAGCGACTCCGTCCCTGGCAGCCTCGTGCAATTTAACACGCCAGTGGCATTAAGCTGCAGATAGCCGGATTTCATCCGGTCTCTACTTCGTTGACCATGATGTGGAACAGGCAGGCAATATTGCTGTATTAGAGCTTTCTCCTGACTTAGGATCATGACTTCTGTTTGCATCCTATTTTTGTTGGTTTGAAGACTTTACAAACGTATTTTCAGATCTGTCCAGAATTGCAAGTAACGAGATGCTCGCTCTAAACGTCATGAGGTGTCCACTACTTTAGTGTCCTCCCCTACTCCCCAACTTCCTTAGTGTCGTCAACTTAAAAATCAAGGTGATAAATGCCAGAAATTGTGTCCTTAACTCTAAGCAGAACCCTATTGTTATGTCAGATGGCTGTGGCAGACCACCTCACAATTTCGTTTGATTTCGACGCAATCGACACGTTTTTTAATTTTTGAAATGGTTGAGATGTTTTCTGTTGCCGTTACCAACCATAAGACGGCCGACAGGAAGTATTTTCACTCGGCGGAAAGAATTACTTAAGCGCTGTGCAAGATTCATGTGAGAAAAGACAACACCGGCTCTTAAATTATTGTAAGGTTGGGGTGAGGGTACAGTCGAACCTAATACAAGCTACGAGGGTTGTACTCTGTCTGACAGTACAATTCGCATATAATCACTATCAATTGATCGACACAGCTAAGTTTCTAAAGGGGGAAAGGTATTTGTTAAGAACAACTCCTGATGCTTCACATGCAAGCTTGAATTAATCCTCGCCTTTCGCTATCATTTTTAACAAAGTACCACCACAGGTATCCCAAGCTCACGTTTAGAGAAAGCGAAGAATTAATTATCTATTTATTCTGTATTCGAAATTTTTTTTAATTTAATTGAATGAATATCTAATAAAGGTTGAGGAGGAATTCTTAAAAAAATTATCTATTTATTCATATAGGCGTCACGGCTGTGCGAATTGGAACGTGACGTTTCATCTTACGCGGTGTTAGGTTACACGAAAACCGTTGAGAATTTGAGTGCTTTATAAGACGTTGTATGGGGAATAAAATATCGTTGATTTACAACGCTAAATGCTTTAAAATATCCACGTTTTTTAAGTAAGATGACTAAAACAACCTCGCCTCCTGTGTGTCCGTTGTGCTTTTTCAGTATTTTCGCTGTTTTGGGCTTTTTATGCCACCGCTGTTCTTCCCTTCATAAGACGGAGTCAAGGCTGCACACTCGGGTTTCGACTGTTTTCAACTCGGAGGCGGTTTGCGTCCAGAAAATCCATCCGATCGGAAATTTTTTCGACCACAGTTAAGGCTCTATGATCCTTACACCCGCGCAAATGTCTCTTGTTCGAAAATCCTCGCGCATTACGCTGAAAATGAGCATTTTCCACCACCGATTCCACGATCCGTTCTTTTCACGGACCTCGTGATATCGTGGTCGGACACGGCCGCAGAAGAGGCTTAGGCCCAAGGTCAAATTTTGCGCTACCCAGGGTGGTACAGTCAATTAATGTATATTAATGACAGTGGAGCAAGGCGATAGTTCACTCAGGGGATGGGGTAAGTAATGTACATTAATTGACTGTACCACCCTGGGTAGCGCGAAATTTGACCTTGGGCCTATACTGGGTGTCTATATACGCATTTCAGTTTATTTTTACGTATAAAAACACTTACTGTTGGAAGCCATGCCATTCTTCGATCGTCGTATCCTACTTAAACGCCTCCAGGCGTCTTGTTTTAAATCTGTGACGTTTACACTTAACGGGACACTTCGTGACGTTTCTCAAAATAAGCATGCATTGGTTTACCAGTCAGACCCTCCGATGATGCGAGCATGCGCAATGGGTTTGTCACAAAAATTGTTTCCTTTCAGTTATCGCCAAACATCGGGACATTTTCAACCTTGTCACTTGAAATCTATCGACTCTCTTATTAAAAACCGGGCGTAGTAATGACAGCCGAAGCTACCAAATGGTGCTATTCATTACTTCAGACCAGTAGTGAATACATTTATTTTAGTCACCTGCAATGTTCTGAATTCTGGAAGCGGTCATAAGTCTGAACTTCATGCAAAATGATAAACACCAATCGCGAACCGTTTCACAACACAAATAAATTAATTGCTTTTCTGTCTCAAACATGAAAAGAGTCCAGTACAATCTACTGCAAGGGGAGAAAATTGCTCTGTTACTGAAGCGTAACGAACCGTTGTTAACGCAGACGTCATCGATTGCGTTTTCTTTTAACACCAGTAACTTCAAAACGGATTTATCGATCCTTAAAAGACAACTGCAGCGTCAGCTTTATATAGGACTTGATTACAACGGCATGTAACTGCCTATAGTTATTAGTTCGCGGTTGACCAATGATGGTTCACCTCTAAATGTTTACAAACTAGTGATGGTTCACCTCTTAATGATCACAAACAAGTGCATTATCTAAAGCCATGCTCTAAGACTGACTCGTTCCTTTTGGAGATGAAACCCTAGATCATGGCGGCTCTTAGATTTAAGTGCTTTTACCAGGCAAAGTATTTGGGGCTGATTGACTACAAGTTTGCTTAAAAACGTGATGTCTTTGTTGTCGATTTCTAACAAGCATGCAATTCCCTTCTGACGTTCATAGCTACAAATTTTGCGTATATCCTTCATCAATTAGAACAGAGTGTCAGCCGAACTTTTCTCATTCCTTCTCTCTCTTCTCGTAATGTTATGATGAAGAAATTCAATAATAGAACATTTTGAACGTGGAACATCAGTAGTGCGTTTAAGAAAGAGTACCGGCACGAATTGTAGGAACCGACCAGAAAAAATCCGTAACTCAGGATGTATTTACGATAGCATAATGAAAGCAATATATGAAAGAGCAATCACCGTCTTGCTCAAGATCACAATCGCTCTCACCTTGACAAAGGCTGCTCTTCCAGATTGCTCAACTTGTAGACACCTAACGAACTCTCCAGACAAAGTTACGTCTTTGAACTGTTGTGATCATAACAATCATTCCAATCCAGCAGTGAAATATCGAGTAATTTATTCAACGCCGTTTATTTTAACCCAAACAATAGACTCATTATAAAACTGAAGAAATGAGAGCTAATTGTCACAGTGACGCTGTATTGTTTAAATTCACATGCGTTTAGGTCTTATTTGCTTTATAGCCCCAGGCTGTTACGTTATGTCGAGTTTTAGGATTCGAAACACGTTATCACTGTAGACGATAGCATAATGAAAGCTAGTTCAATGGAAAATTAAAACGAATTACTACGCGACCTCTCAATTTTTGTTTGTTTGTTGTGTTCTGACCCTGTTTTGTATTTTTCTTCCCCAGTTTTCAATTAGTCAATTTGCTAGCCTGAGTATCGGCACTTTAAAAATATTTGTCCGAGTCCGTGGTTTGCCAGTCATAGTTACTAACCCCCCCACCTTCCACCTTTACTTTGCAATCACTTTGGGACTGTATTTCTGAGCCGTTTCCAAAAGGCTTAAACCACTGTAATGAATCTACTCTACCGCGATCGTTGCAACCCGGCATCCAATGAGAAATCGCAATGGCAAAACACGTAAATTGGCACCAAGCAAAGGAAAAGGCGACGAACCTCAGACGTCTAATTTGATTTTGCTGATACCGCGGACACCACAGAGACTGTGAGTCAGCGGGGTGTCTCTTGGTATAGCATGCTTTCGCCATTCTATTGTTTAAAGGGATATCACAGTACAATTTTATGCCGCAAGTCAATTAACTTCCGGAAAACAGTTCAGTCAGTGCATTGTCGTGCTATTTTGAACGCTTTTTAGCGCTTTTACGTTTAATGATTAAACTGTAAGGTGTTTTCAAGGGGGTCCTCTACAACGCAAAATATAGCAGAAATAACTTCAAAACAAAACAAAAAAACCCGGAACATCAAAGCAATTAAAGCTTAACGACAAAAATATTACTTATCCTAGGACTGATCACTGAAAAACTTCCTTAAATCCCTTAACGTAGGTGAAAATGGGCTTAATTTTATTTCGAACATATCGCCCCATGCAAGGTACTCCAGATCCCACATGATCCAAAAAAATACTTACATGCCCTGTGGGATCCGGATTCCAACGGACTTTTCCCGTTTACCTACCTACACTACTAGAGATACGTACAATATACCAATTGTTCGCTAATCACTCTGCAGTGAAACGAGAACAAATCATTTTCATACTAAATATCATCAGACGCAGACAAGAATCAGGAATAGGCATCTCGTTTAATGATAGCTACACTAGGAATACATGGGCAATGTCAAAGTATAATCATTTACAGGATAACCAATATAACTAAATAATATACACACAGAAATTTGCGTCAAAACGACTTGAATAAGTACATTGATATCTAAATATCTCTACATTTCTATAATTAAACAGATTTAGTTGTGCGTTTAAAATAAACGGCAAAAATAAAAGAAAATTGACAGAAATATAACGAGAGATGCCATCGAGTGACCTTGAACTGCAAAAGAATGCCTTATATACCGAAACACGAATAGTCACGCGCTCTATCAAATTGCGAAAAGCAATGCTAACTACGAATACCGAACACCGAAATAGCACTACAAAGAGGCGTGCATTCCATAACGTGAAAAAATACATTTTTAGGGCGTAAGCCCTTGTTGTTTGTACTGATGGAAGGTACGCGGACAGCCTCTTTTTTCCTTACTATCCTTGAGTATGCTATTTTTTTTAACTAAAGAAGACACATGCTTTGATAAAATTTAAGTTACTTGAGTCCCCGTCAGTCGACATTCCAAATACTTAAAAAGAGGTGACCAGGCATACGTCTCTAGAAACTCGCGGAACTTTTCAGTTCTATGTTAGGGGACGATGCTTTTGTAATGATGTGTCATGTTTCCACTGAAGCCTGAAATTTTGCATTAAGTTTTGGTCCTTTCCTCGGCTTGAAAACGTGATAATAGACTAGTTTTCGAGAATAAGTGGTTCGCAGTTTTAAAGACTCTCTGTCTACCATGATGCAATGCGCGCAGGCTCGGAGGTTTGGTATGATATGAAACCTCCATTTTTCTGTCGGTGCGTTGTTCCTTCGTTAAATCATTTGTTATCGGAGTCATCCATTGGGATTTGTTCTTACTCAGTGCTTCTTATTGCAACCACGTTATCGTAATTTATTAGGAAGTAGATATTTTGTCGTTAATTGCAATTCTCAAGCGTTTTAACTTCCGTTGACTGACTGAGCAGTTGGACCAACGGTGAATTCCGAAAAATCCAGGTGAAGATCTCAAAGACCTGAGCTGCTTAAAGCAGTCTATTCACAGAAATAAGTTCGAGATCACTGAGAGCCCATATGGATTCATGGGGATACCACTAGCTATAAACCAACAGCGAGTTTGCTGAAGTCCTTTCGCAGTAAGCCGAGTGACATTTGCACAGTTTGTAATCTCTTACTTGGATAGTTACCGTGACTTACCTTAAATCTTATTTTCGAGACTTGTTTGGATTTCTGATTCTTGTTTCATACAACATTTGGATTCGATGCTTTTGCTTGTTCATCAGCTAAAAGCATTCCTGAAAACATTCACGAATTGAACGATGCCCAATTTGTTGTGTGACTCTTTCACGGCTACATTTTTAGGGAACAAATTTGCCAGAAGGAGTACAATCAGTGAATAATCTTATAACGTTTTTCCAATTTGTCAAAGTCAAAAAAAGGAGTATTTTTTCCAACAACGGAGGACAGTATTAAATGTACTTTATTGAAATTAGTTTGTTATTTATGCGACCCGTGTTTCTGGCGACGCGAGCCGCGTAAGGTGACAAAATCATTCCGAAAGACGCGATATTTTATTAGTCCAAGAACGGCAGCAGCGCTTTATTCATTCCAAATATACTTTTTATTCGACCAGCCAGCTTTCTAATATTCCACTGTAGCTTTTTGTTCCCTATTTCTTTCCCACTCGTGACTTCAAGCCAAATGAAAACATAAACAAAGGTGCCCATTGCATCTTGGTAGACAGAGAGTCTTTAAAAAGCGGTTTTTCCCGCGACCTTTCGAGAAATGGTCCCCAGTCCCTTTATAGGGTTGTGCAAACGTTAACTGGGCCAGATCTCGGGCCCCAGCTTACAGGAAACGAAAAGATTTGGAGAATGATCTTCGGAGTTGCTTGCGGAAAACGCACTGACTACATAGACCTGTTTTTGATAGACCTGTTTTTGATAGACCTGTTTTGGATAGACCTGTTTTTGATAGACCTGTTTTTGATAGACCTGTTTTTGATAGACCTGTTTTGTAGACACTGACTACATGCCACATAGACCTGTTTTTGTGGTATTGTTGCCTACTGCGAGTTTCACAAAATAAAGTATATATGAAGTTTTAGAGAAAATTTAGCTTTGTTATCAGAATGCCGTGATCTTGATACGCGTCGCGCCCACCGGCTGCCTTTCTTACTGAATAAAATTACTCAGACGAGTTCACAGAACTGATACGTTGTACAAACAGATGCCATTCATCTTTTAATACATGGCGGTTAGGTGAAAAGGTCAATATAATCAAGAACATGTACCATTAATAAAAAAATACTTACAAATTCCATTCTAAAGAAATATGTCCAGCCTATTCTATCTGTTCATATGGGTGGGATCTTCTAACGGTAGTCTGTCAGTTAAAAAGATAAAGCCTCGCGGCCAATTCCAGGTGTTCAGCTCTATTGAGAGTTTACTTTGTGATTGCTTAGTTGTTTCCCGTTGTTCTTAAAAAAAGACTATAAAGTCTGTCTTCCGTGTTCAATCAAATATCTCAGTTTGCCGACAAACAGAATTAAAAGGCGCTTACTTGTCATCAGTCAGCAAAATTGCTTGATTTTCGAGTAAAGATCACATGAAAATTACATTCAAGAAAATCGCTGCTAAAAGAAATTTAACACACTGTTATCAGCGTTATATTTTCTTTGCTTTAAGGCAGAAAAAAAATGGCTTCATGCCTACATCAAATACTTGGTCTACACTCATCGTTCACACACAGGAGTTCTCATATTGTTTTCTAAACGTCTCAGACCTTCACGAGAAGATTTTCTTTTATTGGGAGGATGCAACGACATCGCACTTTATTTCATTCTGAGCCCTTTGTGGAAAAACTCACACTGTGCTAATACCACTCAGTAATACTTGGGCAAAAATTTAATCTCCTAATATTTGTCAATAACTGTCGAAATGTCAGGTGTTGGCTACTTCATGCTGCCAAAGCTACGGTTGTATGTTAATCCCTGTAGCTTGTGTGTGACTTTACCTTTTAAATGCCGAGGTGCTACCACTTTGACCAGTAAAATCATGTGGCATTAGACAATAAACTCTACAATTAATGGTCCTTTTTTAGGGCTGAATGATTGATTCTTTCATTGCTTGAGTTCATTGCAGGTACTGGTGTGGCTGCAGACACTTTTTGATAGCACGATACCTATGGCTTGGCTTCGAGCCTAGAGTACTGAGGGTCTACAGTAAACACCCACATTTAAGAACCTAGAATTTCATTTTAGACCCCCCTTACATAAGAACCAGGTTAGCCTAAAAATTAAACAGGTTCTTATTTTAGAAAATTACCTTGAAAATTCAGGCGACTGGAACAAATTGCACTTTAAACTGCACAGATCTTGTTCAAACCTTACTTTTCATGGTCATGAAATATAAAGGTATCAGCGTCCTCATCAGAGGAAGTCAGTCATACCCATGGTTTCTAAAAAAAAGTCTCGTGTCAATCAAGATGAGGTGCCTCCTACTACATGCACTTGTCATAGGGTAGATTTCTTTTGTGGAAATAAGAACCAATTTAAGAACCTAGATAGTCTAAAACTACTGTAAATACCATTTTTATAAGAACCCATTTAACCTAACTTGGAAAAACCTAGGTTCTTATATGCGGGTGTTTACTGCAGGGCCAGGTTTACTTGGTAATCGACAGAGTATCGGCAGATTGAAGTCTCAAAATCAACGCATTGCCTAAGATCGATCGTTTCTTTGTGTGGGTGTTGGACCACTCAGTGCATGTGCGGTTGAGTTAGGCACTGGGTCTTTAACATCGGAAGCAAGAGACGGACGAGCAGACACATACGCGCGAGAAAATCAGAGAACGAAATTCCATCTACGTGTATCTTGGTCTACAGAAACACTTTGCAGAATGAAACGGCAATCAAAACCAAATGTAACTATTTGATAAGATGAATGTTAACCTTTGCGGCCGGGTAATACACACCTATTGTGGTTACCTTCTTGATATCCGTCTTGCAGTATTAAGGCTATAGCGTTTTTTGGCCCTTCGTTTGCTCAAATTATAACCAAAACGTCTGAGCAATTGCTGACGTCATCTGCTTGACCCACTTTACTACGTCTCAACAAATATTCAGTTATTTGTGATTTTGAGTAGCCGCTTATTGCAAGAGTAATGTACCTGCCACGGCCGAGGATACCATTTAGATTCTTTGATTATGCAATGCTTTATCATGTCAGCAACATGTAATGTATTGCCAAGTGGCCGTGAAATAAGTGAATAATTAATAATCGATCCCTTCACTATAGTGCTCGTAACCGACGCAATACCCTGCGAGCAGTGGATTCCTTTCTTTTATCTGCTTTGCTAGTGAAACGAGGGAGAAACCACTGCGAGCAAGCGATCCGTTTCGTCCAGATTCAGGGAGGAATAACGAATAACTTAAAATAAAACCGGAAAAACTAGTCTGCAAACCAGTTTTTCGCTTCGCAAGGGCGCATGTGAACATAACGTGTGCGATAATGTGACGTGTTTGATGACGTAATGGGTGTCGTCAGCCACGCATGCTCGATAGAGAACGGCGGGGTCGCTTGTTCGCACACAGGCAGCCCAGGCTCAAAATGTGGCGTAACGGTTTGAATTTATAAAGGTTTGTTTGGGAAGCTAACGGCTTTGCTGGAAAAGGTCAATTATTCTTATATTTTGTGAATAAAATCTACTTACGCTGTGCCGTGTTGTATTCCATGTTGTTTGCCAGCTTCTCAGGCCGATCTAACGCGATTTCGGCGAGTTATCGTTTTGTAGGTTTCCACTGCTAAAAAAAAGACAAGGCTGGTAACTGATTTCCGGGGTGCCCGCCGCTCGAAGCGAATAAATCCACTGAAAATAACTCCGCCGACTCAATTCCTCCGTAGAATCGCAGAACAGATGTTGAAGCTCCATGTCAGTTCACTCGCTACGCAATTCCGTCCACAACGCCTTCGCTACGATACATTTATTTCGAGATTTCTTCGCTCGCAACTTTGAAAACAGGTTCGTCCATTGG
>BLFK01000733.1:667708-672708 GCA_014634185.1 Astreopora myriophthalma
ACTGCCAGATTTGTTATTAGGCTAGGTCATTATCAATTGGATGCCTCACCAAAACAATCGAAATTACAGATCACATGAGTCGTAATAGTGCCGTGCTATCGAGACGATCATAATATCGCGATCACAACACAACCGGGGTATCGATTACTCTGCTACCTGTCTGCCCATGTTTATTGCAGACACTGTAACTCTCTTCCTGTGTAGTGATTGCGGAACTATTAGGCGACTTGTTCGTTTGAATTCAAGAAGCGAGAGAAGTCATTTGTTTCAAGGTGTTTTTATCAAAATGATGGCCAATTAACTACACGCTAACTCTTCACACTCAATCAATGCCCATCCTTAATATATTTGTTAAAAGCACATTAGACAGAGTTTTTTATTAATGTCTGAATTACCTTCTCAACATAATATTCTCCCGTCTCTTCATTTCTTTACCAATGACAGGGATTCCTTGGAAATAGGGCGGACAGCTAGGTACTCAATCATTTATACGATGCTATCTGCGGCTCGAAAAACATCGCAACGGTCTTTGTACCATTTTGAATTGTTTTTTCTTATCAAAAATGTGAGAAGAGCAATAAGAAGAGTCTTATGCATTCGACTCCCAGGCTTTTTATCACAAGAAAAAATTGTCAGAACCATAAAATCGAGGACCGTTTTAAGTAAATTACCCTAGAATTCACTGCGAAGCTTAAAAGCAACAAACATGTAGCCCAAAGTTATATTGTTAATGGAAAAATGACGAAAAAAAGACCTAAATCTGTCGTATTTTAAACCCAATTGTGATTATCATCATCATCATCATCATCATCATCATCATCATCACCATCATCATAATTTTTATTTTATTACCATTACTATATTGTTATTGTGGCTAGAGATGCACTACAGGATTTGCTGTTGTGAAGAAAACGATTTGATTGTGTCACAGTAAAGCTGAGATCCCAAGTATCCACCTCAGTATTGGTAAATGTAAACCGCCACCAGCCTTTGTACACAGTATTCGCCGTGTGGTTGATGTGCCATTTTGGGCATTTGTCATTAAACTAGAAAATGGTAGCCGCAAACGTCAACTATTTTTGGCAAGTTTGTTTTTGGCCCAGCACGAGTGTTAGTCTAAATGTCGTTTATTGATTCCACTGGATAGCGGGAGTTCCCTGGACGCGAGAACTTAGCCCTTAGAAATAGTAAAGCCTGAATAAAGAGTGGAAGCCGTAACACATTAGTTTTATGTCGTGCTGTTTATTACGTTACCGTGCAAAATTGCGTTTAGTATTTTCATCGAGTTGTGAACCTTTGCGTTCTCACAAAAGAATGGGTTAACCACCATGACACCGTATTCCCACGCACGTCAATATCACAAACGAACGTGATTATGTTGCTGCCCTGTAGGCATCGCAGAAAACCACAAAAGCGCAGCTAGCTATGAAGCACGCAACAATGATTCCGGCCGGACCTTTGCTAATAGGCAAACATTAGGGATACACCTTCCATCGAGATAATGCCGTGTGAACCGGTTGCATCATTTTGTCAAAATGAATGTTGTTTCTTTGAGCCGAGTTGTTGAAAACAGGGTTAAAGCTAGACTGAGTTAAATACCATGTAAACCCGTAGATTTGTCAACCCGGCTTCGGAAAAAATTCGGCCCAGCTCACGATATCGGGTCAGCTGGTAACCATGCCTGGGTTCGCCCTAGGCCTGGGTTGAGTCCAATTAAAACCGATAGGTTGTCAGGGTATTTATTCTGGTTTCCCGGCTTTGAACAACACGGCAGTATTTAGTATTCAGTATTTACAAGTTTCCGGCCGAGAAGGTGAGATGACTCTAAAAAAGCAAGATTGAGAGGAGAGGGGAGGGGGCTGGAAGGGGCCAGGTGGAATGGTTTGTTCCACAAATATCTTAATAATGTCCTCTGCACTGTCAATGTTTTACAACGGAAAATTTGATATAAACTGGGCCTATTAAGAAGAAGATACACTGACAAAAGGAATAGAGCATGCATTGATTCTTAATCATACACCAGCAAAAATCTCTTGCAGGGTGAAGAAGTATGGAAGAAAGGGTATCAAAACTTCATTTCAAAGAATGCAGAGTTAGTCGGTTTTAATTTAACCAAACCCATGCGCGCGCTTTGATTGGTCAATCAGCTATAGTTTTATGTGCCAGAAGACTCATAGAAATCTCGCGCGCGTTTTCCGAATTATTATATAAAGCAATAGACCTCACATTTCTATGGTTTATACGCATATTAAGCCACTTGGGATGTTGGAAGTACACTCGAAGAATTTGTAAATTATTCGGCCGCGGCTCGTGATTTAGGAATTCATTCTTTCCAGGTCTTCCAACATCCCGAGTGGTTTAATTATTTGTCAGCCTATAACCATAGAAACGTGTGGGCTATTGCTTAAATATTAAAGAGCGCTTAAGGGAATGGATATGCGTTTGTCTGTTGCGCACCCTAAAAAATTACGCAACAATACATGGGGGGTTTCAGTCGTATTACTAAAGAGAGAAGGGTGGTGTACGTGATAAGTACAATACATAGTTATACTAGCTTTTGTTCAATGAGCTGATCAATGCGTCTTGACTGTAGGGTTTGCCGACTTTCATTCGCTCACAAAGTAAAGTATCAGTACGATACTACACCAGCTGTCACAAATTTAATTGTTCTTTTTGTGCAGTTGTTTACTATGTTCAGATCTTTCCTGTCTTTCCTTTTAGAAACAAAGTATTCCCTTGTAGTCTCCATTTTCGCCGGGGAAGAAATAAAATTTCAGTGACAATTAAATTTACTGGTGTTACAAATTTGTTGATTTTTTGTGGTTTATCTATTGATACGTCGATCCACGTAATTTTTTCAAGGTCATCCTTGGCAGCTGGTATGATTTTTTTACACCCTGATCACTCAAATTAACCAACCATGCCGCACTTAATTGCTTCAGACGCTTGGTTGCCAAGTCAGTCACCACCTCATTTTCGATGTGTTGCGTTGGAGAAACCAAACTGAACGTTCTCACGCGACTTTCCCAATCTAGTGTGCAGCTTGGAGGTCTTTGCACGAGGGAAAGGGATTCCCTAATGGTGCTAATTCGTTTCAAATCTCACAAAGGAAAACGCGACCAATACAAATGAAAACTTATTGGACCATTCTATAAATGTGTCTTTTAAAGGCAAAAGAACATCCATGTATCCACTCACCTCTTTGGCAGAGCTTTCCTCCATCGGCGGAAAGTTTAAATGCCTTTGGTTAGCACCATAATCAGTTTGTTTATTATGTGACTAAAAATAACACAATCATGATACTTGAATTGATAAGTGCCTTCGTCCGCCTTTCTTCCTTCCTAGTTTGTGTGTGTGCGGTGAACGTGTAAACGTGTGTGGAATTTCATTATATCGTCATTGTTTTGCAAAATCGTGATGGTTTTGACCCGGCCAGTGAGAAACAAAATTACATCTCTTCAATGAATCTTTTACATACATTTCAGTCTAATACCCACAACGAAAGAAATTTGTTCCGGCTTTATCTCACAATTGCCCTGTCTAAAAACTGATCAATTTGAATATGCTAACGGAAAGAAATATGTTATTCAACGCCTTTGGGCAATCCATACCAGGAAAACTTGTGCCCAAGGTATTGAGACAAAAAATACAGTTTTCACGCACACGCACACGCACACACATACACACACACGACATGATTGTAGATCAAATTTGGCCGAATAGTCATGTTCCTTTGAGCAAAAAACAAATTAAACAAACAAACAAAAAAAAGGTGTTTTTCCCAAGCGACAAACACTGTAAAAAAAGGTAATGCAAAGTGCTGGTTACTCACTCGGTGAATTTGGCGGAATAATCATGTTCCTTTGAGCGAAAAACAACAACAAAAGTTTTCCCTGACCCAAGCGACAAACTGTGAAAAAAAGTGCAAAACAGTCCAAAAAGGTGCCGGTTACGCAATCAGTGAATTATCGCGCACAATTTCCGCCAAGATTCGCTGGCAGGATCGAAAATTTCCGCCTACTCTAGTAATCAATCAGACTGCAGGGATTTCACTGACTAAATGCCACACGCTAACGTTCTAAGAAAAAATAACAAAATAATAGTAGTAAAAAAACAATAAAGGTTAATATTCTGTATGTACTTTAAGTTTAATGATTTGAGTGTGTCATTCCTAGATCAAGCTATAGTCCATAAATTTTCGCTACGTTTTCACAAAACAAAAGAAATATGCAGCATAGCTTTGCGTATTCAAACAAAATGTTGAAGCGAAACTACCATCTCATTATAAACAGAGGTACACGCACACCCTTAATACCCGCTTACTTTGTGTACGAACATCCACGACCTTGGTTAAGGTTACCATGATTGCGTAACGTTACACGGGGCTAGCTGCACATGTCATTAGGCTCAAATAGGGTTAAGTGCTTTTAAACACATTTTAACATAATCACTACTACATAATCTTGTGGTCCCTTAATGATAAATTCCTTGCTCCTGACTCTTACCATCTGTGCTCACGCCAAGCCAACAGTCGCTCTTGCTCAGTTGTGTATGGCTTTGAAAGGGTCGTGCAGACACAGGCCTTTTTTCTCATTTTTTATTTTTTGTTTTTGTTTTTTGAGACCCTTAGCTGGTAAGTTGGCATGTTTGATCTTTCCTTGGGTCGTTATTAATTTCAAGAAATTGTGATACTGTCCTTGATTTCCTCAAATTTATCTATCGAAGATTCGGGCAATGGACTTTAAGCCCCCCAGGAGAAATTTCTTACCGTACGCCCGATGAGTAATCCATTAGCACTAGCGTACGATGAAATTGGTATGACTATCTGACGATACATATTGAGGCAAAGACCCTTGAGAGTTCCATGAGCCGCAACTATGCAAGTCATCCAAATGTTTCAAATGTTGGTCTACACTATTCGACTTGACCACCATAAGCTTGAAATAGTCCACTTGTGTTCTCAAGTGATCATGAGTCGATATTTGAAATGTCTTGAGCCT
>BLFK01000733.1:677708-683630 GCA_014634185.1 Astreopora myriophthalma
CCAGACTAACGAAATTTGACCTTAGCTACCCACCCCTAGAGAGACGTAAAATTGTCACCAAGCCAAGTACGGTCGTGGCCAGTTTGAAGCCGGAACGCCTATTTAGACTGGAGAAAGCGGCGGATTCTTCGTGAAAACTGGCTTTTTCTCTCCCCATGTGGAGATTGCTTTCGGACTTTGGACCTTTGTTGTCGATCTTTACGTGAGAGTCAACAAAAGGTCGAATCTGGCCGATTTTTCGGATAAAATCCTCCTCGTTCGTGGATCAATTCCTTGGTTTCCGAGGTTCCGAGTGTCCAGCCTTGCTCTCTTTTAATGAAGGGTTCGGAGCGAATCACAAAAGCAGCCCAGAACGCCTCAAACTGACGTAAGGACGCAAGATACAGCAAGAGTAAGTTTATTTTATTACTTTCTTTGCTATGAGCTAAGATTAGGCGATTTTTTTCGTTATTTCATTTGTCCCATATAAACCCTATAAAGCGGTACCATAACTAAGCACAGGCAATATTGTGAGTCTGGGCTGCCTGTGCAGGAATCAGCAAAGAACCAGCAGTCGTGTCGAGAGTGACGATGAATCAGAGTTAGCGGATTTTAAGGCTTCAGACGAACCCAGGCCAGTTCAGTTTGAAATGGAAAATGACCAAAGTTCAAGCGCTATCCCCGGGGCCCCAAGGTCCCTGACAAGAGAAAACAGTGGACGAGGAAACAAAAGCTAGAGTTTAAAGATCTTTACAGGAAATACAAGGACGAGGCGAGGACTGCTAGGGAGTTTAAGGCTCGCTATAAGTTCGATGTGAAGGCTACGACATACAATCCATGGATCAATGAAGAGCATAAACTTCGAAATTCAAATTACAAGTCGACAACGGCAGGAGCTGATCGGCGTGCAGTATTTCCAGACGTGGAAGAGAGATAATTTGAAGAATTTAAGGAACTTGGTGGGAAATGTGTCAAAGTTAAAGTGCCTATCACCTTAAAATACTTTTCCGTTACAATAATTCTCTGCAATTGTCACAAACATATTTTTTGCTTTAAAAACCTTTTCCTACAGATCCGCTGATTTACACGCTCTCAAAAGTTGGAAAAACCAGCTGTAATTTGATTTACGACCGAGCAAGTAAGGGGAATGGGTTCAATACCGGGTTGACGTCACAAAGTACTTTGCATTGGGATTGTTCATTGAAAACAGCCATGCAAAGTAGTTTTGTGACGTCAACCCGGTATTGAACCCATTCCCCTTCCTTGCTCGGTCGCGGATCAAACCATGTCCGGATTTTCCACCTTTGGAAACCAGTAAAAAATGTGAGTCTTCAGTAAAAAGGTTGTAGAGCAACAAAATATGTTTGGGAAAAGTGCAGAGAATTATTGTAACGGAAAAGTATTTTGAGGTGATAGACCCTTTAAGGAATGGTGGTTCCGCTGTCGATGCAAACAGTTAAGGAGGAACTGCATCCAGGGGTGCAATTGCAAGTGTCAAACCACTGGTTTGACACTGCAGCGCCCAACAAATACTGCACAGAAACAGTCTGAAACACTGTGTACCTCTATTAAACAATTTCGCGGGTATCTCTGAAGAAAGGCCACAGCTAAAGCAACTGAGCTGAAGGGTGTTCAAGAAGGCATTGTAGGTCCTTGGGAATTACGCGATATAGCAAATATGGATCAGACACCTCTACAATACTGTTTCAACACCAAGGGAGCTGCTTATTCAGAAAAAGGAGAAACGTCAGTATGGACTCGAATGACAGGTGAAGGCCATGACAAGAGACAGTGTACCGTGCAGTTGACCATATTTGCCGATGGTGAATCTCGCATCAAATCATTGTTGATCTTCAAGGGCACAGGGCAAAAAATACCAGACGGAGAGAAGAGGCAGTATGATCCTAGAGTCGTAGTTAAGTTTCAAGATAACGCTTGGTGTAACGAGGAAATGATGGTATGGTATTCTGGCTCAGAAATATGTGGAACAGGCCCAACATTTTTAGTCTATCACGTGATAAACTTCTTATCTATGATTCACACAGAGCTCAAACAACAGACAGAATAAAGAACATTCTGACACAAGAGTGCCAGACCACATTGGGGCTTGTACCTCCAGGCACAACGAGCCGATTCAACCACTTGATCTTGCATTCAATGCGGAATTTAAGAAGAGTGTTGACAGACTTGCTAATCCGCAAGTCCGGAGCTATCAATAAGTGGAAAAGTAAGTGCTGGTGATCGGCGAGTGCTTTTCACGAAATGGGTGGGCACCACGTGGCAAGAGACCTCTCGTCGGCTGAAAGACACGGTAATCCGTTCATTTGTGAAATGTGGTGTTGCATGCCCATGGTAGCAGGGACAGTGAAATCAACATCGATGGTCTACCGGAATCGAATTCTTCTCTGACTCAGGGGAGGCATTTGGGATCGGAAAGAACGAATAACTGTCAAAAAAGAGAAGGTAAGCTCACAGTTTATGAGAAATTGTTGTTTAATTTTTCATGTTACCGATACACGGTAGCCATAACGATGTTAAAAAGTATCCCGAGAGGTAATGTGATCTTTTAGACCCTTTCTAAGGGCGCTGCTTAGGCTAAGAATCATTTGAAAGCCCCAAAATTTCTGCTTAAGTATTGAATTTTCCATATTTTGGCCGAAATCGCCCAAGTTTTCGAACTCCATAAAAAAAAACACTAAACTTCAAAGAACAAAGCGCAGTAGTTCTAAAGGCCGTCTGTTGTGAACAAGCGGTGCAAATACCGTGCACTTGGCAGGTTCAGCTTGTGCCACAGAAAAAAAGGTAAGCTTTAACCACTGAAACTTCCAAAAACTTCATTCCGTTAAGCCGTTCAAAGTAAAACCACGAAATTAAATGGAAACTGAGCGATCAAAGCGAGTAAAATATTTGCGTTACTTTTAGGTTTTGGCTTGGTGCTTGTGGCATGACTACTTATTCAATTGAGATTGACCAATCAGCATTTCGGGTTCCCATGATGGAAAAAATACATGATACTTCACAACACATTCATCACGAAAGAACTCTTGCACTAATAAAAAAAGCACCTATAAATTTAGTGTCGCGAATAGCGCAAAGCTAACAGGTATTCCAAATGTAGTACTGAACTGGCTTAAGGTGAATACAAAGACCCTCTTAGTTCACTTCCTGATCACTTGCATGTTCCTCCTTCTCATCGTCATCTTCTCCAGCACAATCTTGCTTGGTAGAATCGCTTCGTCGCCATTTTTTGAAAAGCTTCGTAAACCAACTAAATAGAATTCCGAAGAGGTGACCCGATCCTGGATAGATCAAGTTACCTATCAGCTTGGTGGCCTCTGGACCAACTTCACCCGCAATCTCCATTACGACGTGTTCGGCGGAGCTCTCGTCCATGTCGAGTACGGGGGCGTCCTCCCGTTTGGCGGTCCTCTTTGGTTTTGGTTTCGTTGTTGGAGGTGATTTCGACCTTCTCACCGGCATAGTATGGTATTTCGAAATGGGATGTTGATTGTCACCGTCGTCATCACTGTTGTGACCATTGCCATCCTCTCGATCTCGATCCCACAGTTCGAACATCGGCAAGCTTCTTCGCTGCATGTTCCCTCCTGGCTGATCTCCAACGGAGTTAACTATCGGTAGGCTTCTTCTAGCAAGGTGGTTTCTTGGTTTTTCTTGATTATGAAAGGAGAAATTAAAACGATCGATATTTGCAAGAAAGAAAGTGGTTTGAGCTCTTCTGTTCAGGCGCTTGAACGTTGCAATCCAAAAAACTGTCCACCAGCTTGATATACCTGGGAGTTCTGGCTCATTGAGTACTCCAGCGGCGACAAAAGGCACAGCGATGAACACTTCATTGCCCACTCCAACTTTCAAAAGAACGTCTTGCATCCTGGCCTTGAAACGGCGCATGCGTTCGTAGAAAAAGTCTTCTGGATCCTTGTTCGGCTTGCTTGGTGGAGGATGAACGTCATTGGCAAAAGTTAACACCACAATGGCGTGCTCCCACAGCTGATGGCCGAAGGCTTTAGTCAGGTTTTGGACCGTTTTGATGTCGTCTTCTCGCGGGAATCTTTGAGTGTTCATCTCGGTGCAGAAGATGAAGACGTCAAAGTCGCTTACTGTCTCCGTTATCTTATGAAGATATTCCTCTTCGTTACCCGTTCCATCGGCCAATCCTGGCGTGTCAAATACTGTTATCTCCACGCCATTAATGGAGAAATGGTAGGGATTTACCTGAAAGAGATCACGATCCGGCTATTAATGACGTATGAGACTCCGCTGACATCGGTGAGGAAGACAAGAGGATACACTGATCAAGTCCTCGTTAAAGACCTTTCGACTCAGTAGCTGGTCACTTTTTTTGGCGTTCAACTCAAGGAACACGTTGGGATGTAAGACAGCAAATCGGCGATACATTGGCCTCGTAACTGCATGATTTTCTTTTCAGATCTAATTTTAGAAATCTAATTCTGCCTGACTTTGTAAAGCAGGAACAATTCCTGAGATCCTGTGCATGCATAGTTGTCTCTTGCTACAGTTACATTTTTGATAGAGAACTTCATGGAATGTCAATTTGAACTGCGGATATGTAATAATTTGAAGTTAGAGTGATAATCGCGGTTGATAGAGCGAGTTAAGCAGTTGTAAAGGAAGGCGGAAAAAATATCCGGGGTTGAACTCGACTCGAACCCAAGACCGTGCGATTGTGCTGCACATTGGTCTACCAACTAAGCTGGTAAGCCAATCGAGAGCTGGTCACTTGCAATGTCGTGTTATATCCCATGATAGGTGAATGTATGATAGAGAACATATGAATTTAATGTATTTGAATTGCGGATATTTAATAATTTGAAGTAAGAGTGATCATCGCAGTTAATGGAGCATCGCAATTGAGTCCCGTCCAAGCTTGGACTCTTTCTGGCTTCTTTCCAACTGCCTAAGTTGCTCCATTAACTGCGATGATCATAGTAAGATCAAATTAGTTCTTCTTTGTTTCTGCATGCTGTTCCTTTCCTCGAAGGATAGCTAAACATTTTTAATGGCATACACACTGTTATTTACTCATTATAAATCGTTTTAACTAGCTACGAACTGCTTTTCATATACCTTAGTATCAATCTCAGTATGTGCCGTGATCCATAACTGTCCCATAAAGGTCCGATTCACGGCGATAACAAAAAATTCATGGCGATAACAAAAGTCCACGGGGATAACAAAAAGTCCACGAGAAAAGCAAAAAGCTCACGGCAGGTGCGAAGACACAAGGAACCTGGAAACCACATGCGTTCTGGAATTGAAATGTAAAACGAAAACAGTTTGTCCATCCTGTGGGATACTATATGCAAACTCCGAGAGAGAGCTAACGTTGTCTGCAAATATCTATGATGAGAAATATCTACAATAGACTGTTCGATATTATTTAAGTTTGAGAGAAAACCTCTACATCGCGTGAAAGCAAATGTCACGTTCTGACTGGCTGGTTAAACCAAGTCCTGAATTACTTCGACTTGTGTATTTCCTTAAGAACGTGATTGGCTCTTTGTTTACTTTCGTTTTGATATTACCAAGTGAAAATTATCGCCTTTTTTGTTGTTTTTATTACCATTGTTGTTGCTCTGTAATTAGTTTGCTTTATTATATGGCTACAATAGTACGCGCACTCTGATTGGCTGCCGAGCGGGCAAGATTTTCTTGTAATGAGGGGCGTTATGAAAATTTTTAAATTTGCCCTAGATCTTGGTGTAATAAAGACAAAACTTGTCTCATTTTCAAAGAAACCGTTTGATCGCATGGCCAGGTTTGTTTCGGTTCAGTGAACATGACATCGAATGACCTCTTCCCGTTTCCGCTTCCCGTTTTTCTTTTCCAGCGCTAAAAAGGCCATATAATAAATAACTTAGGGGAGGTACGTTTTTTATTTGGGGGGGGGGGGGGGGGGGGGGG
>BLFK01000733.1:697621-709223 GCA_014634185.1 Astreopora myriophthalma
GGCTTCAACGGGATTCGAACCCGTGACCTCCGCGATACCGGTGCGATGCTCTACCAATTGAGCTATGAAGCCACACATTGGGAGCGAGGTCAATTTAGTGAGTTCATATCTCCCGTGAGGAGTGAAATGATGTGAAGTACATATGAAATAATTCATATATGAACTGCGGTTGTAGATGAAAGTGAAGAATGATCATCGCAGTTAATTTGGGGTATTATTTGTCTATCTTTTGTTTGAAATTCGCTTTTCTTTATATTCGATAGTTCGAATTTTCCCATCATGATTAATAACCAGCGCAACTTTAAAGAACATTTGTTTCAAGGAAACTACTATAATAGAATATGACGTGTCGGTCATTCTTTTAAAGGTCAATGTAGTTGTAGGTAGGATGCATGTTTTGAAACGCGGGCATTCCGACTTCCTCGAAAGAAACCTTACTTCCACTTGATTCTTTTTGTTTGGATCTTGGTAAAGCGGTTTGGCTTTTCCCAACCTTTATAGTCCAACAAACTTTGCGTGCAATACACTTATTGCAGCATTGCGATTGACTGGAATTTATTTAAATGACGTATATATAACAGAAAGGCGACTGACCTTTGCAGGAAGAAAGCGATAAGATGAATACAAAGCCAAACTGAACTGTCACATTCATAATCAACATTTGTATCTACGTTCTTTCCTAACGCTCTGCTTTTTTACCTTTTTCATCGTAGCCAATTTGCAAAATTAACCAGCTTTCAGCCACTCCCAGGGGTTTTGGGGAACAAGGGGAAATGACTAATTTAAACTGGGGAACAGGAGAACAAAGACAAAATATCTCAGGGAACAAGGGAACACAAACCATTTTAGGGATCAAAAAGCTGGAAAAAACGTGTCATTTTGTCCTTCTTGCAGTTTTGAATGTACCGGCATGACTTGATTCCTTTATAGATACAGATCTCGGTGAGTACCCCTTGCTAACGATTTCAGTAAAACGCTTTCGTTTTCTATCGAGAAATAATTACTGAACCGAACAATGTTTCGTGTCACACAATCACCATTGAGCAGGCCCTCGACCAAACAGAAATGTTTCAGGCTCTTGTGAAACAAAAGCAGGATCCATTCTTAATTCTATGGAGTATAACCTCAGCTTGGAGGCAAGGCTAAAATCCCTTGTTCTTTTATCATTTGCCCAGCCCTCAAAAATAGTATGAAAAAGGCTCCTTGGAAGAAGGAGTTAGTTTGCCGTTGTACAACAGCCGTACATACCTCAACTGCTATATTGAAGCCCTCGGTGTTGTGAGTAGTGTCTTCTGAAATCAGTGCTGCTCTTTTCTGGACAATCGTTCGACTGAGTCAGCAACTAGAAAGCAACGTAACGGGCGCCGATGGCCTAAGTCGAATCCGCTTTCAGTTTCAACTGAGTCGAGGGCCAATACCCACGGACGCAACAGCAGATGATACGCTTGGAGAGGTTCTGGCTCAGTCGTCAGATAACACCGTGCACTGCTGACGTGGTGGCAGAGGATTTGACCGCCGCAATATCTCGTCGTGATTTTTGCTCACGATTCAAATCTGTTTTGGGAAAGTCCCTCAGTGTTTGAAAGTTCTCAAATCACCCACATAACAATGGCCTTAAAAAAGTAACAATAAGCCTCTGTTCAAGAACGCTGTTCACGAGTTTCAAGACATTTGCTCGTGTTAAATCGACTGCAATAGCGTTAGTAACTGAATTTCATAAAGTTGTTACGAATGACACTAATAATATTTACCGGCTTTGGGCCGTGAATTAATGTAAATGCATAACCTTTCATTGTTGTTTTCAGAGCATTTTGTTTCGAAACGGAAAACCCCTGACGAAACCGCAGTCAAAAGATCAATGCCGTGAGTCACTTCAAGGTTACCCCCCAATTTTCCGCGAAGCAACGACGAGAGTAACTTACAATCGGTTCCCAATTAAGTCATATATTTTTCTGGGAAAAGTACTGTTATGAAAGGGATTCTTCTGGAAGGGGTACGGTTAGTAATTGTGGCTTGAACTCCTACACTTCAAGACGGTTTTTGTCGAACACAGTTTCAGTACACTCCGGCGTTGTTTCTGATATCATTGTGTTCCTTCCACAGAAGTTCTTATTCAAGTCATTTTTAACGAACTAGTAAAGAGGTAAAGTGAGCTGTTTTTAGTTATTTCTTGTCTTTAAAGACCTTAAAGAACATATCCGCACCACTCCGCAGTAAAGAAATTTTTTTCACAACCGACCGTAAACCTTCGTAATGCTTTTTTAGCGGATACATTTAGTCATAAGAATGCACGGTGCTCAATTCCCGGAAAATGAAAACATATGCAAAGACTTTCCGCTTCGCTCGCACCTTCAAAGCCGTTTTTGTGCTACTCTCTATTACACCGTGCAATAGAGGGTTGCACAAAAACGTGTAATAGAGGGTTGCGTATCAAGAAATGGCCTATTGTAGTGAGTCAAATTCGTCTTCACAAGTCCAAACAAAAGCCTTTTGTTGTTCATTGCGCTTAGGGAATTGTTCCGAGTTTCGGCGAAGATGAATTTCAAATCGTCACAAAATTGTTGGCGTGTCAAATTAGCGGCACTAGGGGAGAGGGGTTTGGAAAGTTGCACATTGAGGTCCTGTTAACACAGGGGTACCCATGCAGGGGAGAAAATGCGCTTCAGTATGCTTGGTCTCTGAATATGTTTTGTGCATCAGCGAAACAGCTGATTAAAAATTTATGAACACGATATGGATGATTTTCTTTAGAAAACCTTCACGAACTATCCTCGTCGCGAGGTATAGTCCTGTGGTACTGCGAAAATCAAAACAGAACAGATTTAATATTGTTCCGCCAGTAGAGACAGTCTTCTACAACAGTTGAAGCCTACTAATATTTTGGTTATGCGGCCCAGTTTAAAGAAATTTAGGAGGGATCTATTTTGGAAAAATAAAAACCTCGCAGAAACTTTCACTTGTTCGTAAATAAAAGAAAAATGATATCCCGTATCAAGAAATGGTCCATTGTAGTGGGTCAAATTCGTCTTCCAAAGTCCAAACAAAGATTTATTATTATTGTTATTGACCCCAAGCAAGAAACCTGGAAATGCTGAATTCTTTTACACGATTTTGGATCAGTTAATAAGAGCACGCAGCACAACGCCGCAAAACAGTGAAGCTCTTATCTATGGTTTCACTTGGTCAAGAGTTATGAATTTCATAACTAACTTGCCTTACTCGTAAAAAAATGAATGGAAAGAAAAGGCCTCGTTTATGTGTGGTTATGTGGCGTGTAACACGCTATATTACTTGCAAGTTGAGAGTTCATTTAATGATACGTTGTTGATCAGGATCGAAGTGGAGTTGGCAACTCCGCATTTACAGAGGTAGAGGAACTTGGAATAAAAAGCCCAGTCACGTGTAGTACGGTGGGTTCATGCAAAGCTCCTTGCGCCGACCAACATTCGGAGTGTTTGTAAATGGTTTGGCATGACTTTCTGGCGTGTTCGGACAAGGGCCCCGTCTCACAACTGTCACAACACTTGTGTGGGATGTCAAATAACCCCAGCACTGTTCTGGGAAGGGGGTATCTGTGAAGGATTCTTCTAGGGAATCAAATATGATTGCGAACTACATGTAAGGCTACAATTTGCACCATTTGACGCAAAGTAGTCATAAAGTCCGCCAGAAGGTGTCGTAAAGAGCATTGGCGTGTGTACCTGTAAACTCGGCCAGCTCCAAGACTGTGTACGAATTGAGATCGTAGTAAATTACTCCAGGAGCCTTCACTCCCAACCACCCCAGGCAGAGATAAGTTATCGGAAGAGCCGAGCCTGGAGACAAAATGGAGTGGAAACCATGGACAAAAGAACGTGACGGCCTAAAGCGTGTTTGTCTTTCAGACAGTAAGCGCGCTGTGATTGGCCAATTTAGCGGGCCGTATTCTACAGTACGGCCCGCTAAATTGTAGAGTGGGCTTTCCTGTTTGATTCATTTGCCAAGAGATATAATAAACATCTTACTAACCTCGTTTTCTCGGGCCGTACTCTAAATTACGGCTCCTTGTTTTTGCGAGTTCCAGCTACGGCCCTCGTGCCTCGCACTCGGGCCGTAAATGGAATTGCAAAAAACAAGGAGCCGTAACTTATAGTACAGCCCGAGAAAACGAGGTTAGTAAGAGACGGTATGTATTACAGGTGTACGAGTCTCCCTGCATCGACCTTGTGTCTGGAGGTTTAAAGTTCACTCAATTCTAACATTGCCAAGACATGACAGGGGTAATAATCTGAGGGCCGCCTAGAGAATGATGGCCAGATTCAAATATCACTTGGAGCAAGAGCTGGTGGGTTTCAATACTTTCATGAGGTAATAGGACATTGCTTACTTCTCATACGATAATCCTCACCAACGGAGCTTGTGAGCCTTGGGGTCTTATTGGGGTCCTCACCAAAGGACCTTGTGGGGGCGGGTCTTATTGTCCTAGTGGGCGAATTAACTGACTTTTGGAATAGAACACCTTAAAGAAGCACCAACAGCTTAAAACGGGTACCCCATACGAATCCGTGAGTATATGTCGAAGAAAGAATTTAAAGTTATCCCGCACATCCCAGAGTGCCCGGTAATCAATTAAGCTGTGTTAGAGCGGAAGCTGTTTACAAGTAATAGTCAAAGCTAATTTCTCTAAAGGCTTCGATTTTGCATTACCACGCTCCCGCGACGAGCTTCATGCGATTCTGAAATCGTGGACCCCTGCTGATGTTTTGCAATTCTACTGCAAAACATCAGCAGGAGATTGCATTTTTTCGCAAGTTAACTTGTCAGCGACTTAAACCTCAGGGACTGAGAAAAGTGTGAAAAAGTAAATTCTTGGAATTTTTAGCCCTCATCGAAAGAGCAATGTTGTCATCCTAACTGAAGAAACACAGCATTTGTGACCTGAAACGTCTTGTTATCTCTAGCTTGCAGGCAAACGTGTTTAATCAATTCCCGCACTTTCTCGATTTTACCGCGCGGAAATATGGTTGAAGAAATGCGTTACAGCTTTATTATCTATTCGGTTCGGTACCAAAATCATCTGTAGATTTCTTTATGAAGAAAGCCCGATTCGTGGACGCGTTTTAGCCCTGATCCGATTTTCTTAATGATGGCGACCCAAAATACTTTATCAGTCGTCATGACGCTTTTGGAGAGGGCACTTGATATGGTGGGGGACCTGTGATTTTTCCTATCGTCATGAAACTGAATGATAAGTCGAAAGGGTGGCGATGCACTACAAACCCCGAAGAGAAGAGGGAGGCACGGATGAAAACCCAGTTTGTTAATGATGCGGGCCTCGTAAATCAGCTCTTGCCTTACTCTGTTTTCTGCCTCATGATTAGACTCTCCTTTCCCTTCGTGGACATGCAAGGACTTAACCACGACGGTCATGCCACGGAAGGTGCCCAGGTAACAGGAACCATAGCTACCACTACCAAGACAAGTCTTAGTTAAGGTCACATGTGTTGCAGGTATTTCTTTTAGACCGTGGAGTCGAGCTACCTTCTTTGGTACTTCTTCGTGGTCTGTATTAGCTGATCTCTTCGTTACTATACGGTTTCGTTTGTCGGACTCCGACGCTAGAAGTCCATCTGCTGGATCTGCATTCACACGTTGTAGCTCTCCACTTTCGATGCGGTTTTCAATGGCTTTCTCTACCAGGACTTCAAGCCGCCGACGGTGATCTTCAATCCTTGCTCGCTTTGCTTCTTCTTTTTTTCGTTTTTCGCGTCTTTTCCGTTCTTTTTCGCTTTGCTTCTAACTTTGTGTTGCCGTTTTTCTTTGTCGTTCATGGTTTTTCTCGAAGTGAACGGAAATTCTAATTGACTTTTCAGCAATGGAAATTTCCCAAATCGGCGATAAAAGGCTAGTTACTTAATGAGAATTCAGTGATTTCATGATCGAATGACATCTTTATTCACTGAGACATTCTTGAAACAAAGTATTACTTTTGCTGTTTATTCCCTGATTACATTGGTCCAGAGCTGATATTTCTACTTTGAGTCTCACACCCTAGGATGCTCGAGCAGAGATGCCCTCACCGCGTCAGTAGCAATTTCAGTAGGATAACAAAAGTCTCGCTGGAAGTATATACGTCCTTAGCCGGGGAATTTACCAAAAGTAAAATTCTCTAAATCTCTGAAACTTTATTAATCACCTAAAAATTTCCGCTTTCGCACCTCTTATGCAACAAGAGCTTGGGCTGGGCTGCATTGTTTAAAGTTTGCACTGGCAGCTGTTTGACAATATATTCAACAAAAACTGACCTTTATTTGTACTCGAACTGCAAAAAGTATTTGGCGAGAAAATGGCCGAAATCTACGTTACAGGCTGTACTATTTGCAAAAAGAAACTTAAGTCAAGGAGGGCCCTTGAAAGGCACTTCCAGTCAAGGCATTCTGGACACGAGGTACCTCGAAATATTGACTTTTCTCTTGGAGATAAACAAGCATCACGCGTGCATCTTCGACTTTTGAAAGAACGTGCAAGGCACGAAAGGTACACGGAATGGCTGGCAGAATTAGTCGAGTGCATCAATTCTGCACACAACCCCTGCGTTCCAGGTATATATTTTTACTATAGCCTGATTTACTTTGGGTTAACTAATTCTCATTATGCCGACAACAGAATCAATGTTTGTTGACGTTTTATGCCCGGTTTTTATCGCGATATAATAATGAAACAATAACAAGCTAGACCACGAGACACGGGCATGTTATAAATATATATTGCATTTCCAGGTAAAAATCGGGCATAAAATGGACCAAGGCTTTATTTTTCTTAAGATGCATACGGTAATGAGACGCTACCGGAAGAAGTTACACACCCATGTTGAGTAATCTGAGTGACATCACAGTGACATAAGAAGTCTTCGGACAAACAGGCATTGTATTTTGACTAAAGACTGCAGCTTTTTTAACAAGAAAACAACAAGCCAAAGCTCGAGCACAAACACAAATGCGTAAAGTAATAATAAAACAATATTCTGCAAACATTCTATCGACTGGAAGCCACTCTTTTAACATCCTTAAATGAACTCTTTCTTTAAATATTTGCTGCCAAATGGTGCCATTTTACGTTAATGTTAGATTGGATTTCTTAAGCCACCTATTAAAGAAGATAGGAAGTGCAATTCTCAATGCAGTGAAAGAGTGCAAGCACTTTAAACCACCCAACCACCCATGTGGAAACAAAAAGCACTGTGGAGCCCCTCCCAGGGGGGGTTCCTTGTTCCCTTGTTCCCTTCCCTTTAAAAATTTGCTTGTGTTCCCTTGTTCCTGAAAAATATTTCAAACTTTTTCCCAGTTTTTTGATCCCCAAAATGGTTTGTGTTCCCTTGTTCCCTGAGATATTTTGTCTTTGTTCCCCTGTTCCCAAGTTTAAATTAGCCATGTTCCCTTGTTCCCCAAAACCCCTGGGAGGGTCTCACTACGTCTTTCATTCAAGACCTACAACTTGGAAGATGTTCAACAGGCACTGTCCGAACAATCAGCTGTAGGACTTTGCTTCTCCAAATCGTTCAGTGGCACTACCGAAATCAATACTGAACGCCAACTGCCTGGCCGTGCTGCTCTGGAAGCTGCAAAGAACAAGACATCAGCAAAACAGCCCACTCTTCGATCCCAAATCGACATAAGCGCTGGTCAAGGGAGAGCTACGAGAGAGTGTGAACTTATTTGGTGCCCACTATTTGACAGTTCTAACAGTGGTTTTTTTAACACTGAAAATATTTGTGGGGAAAGTGCACCTATAAAATTACCGCCACTGGAGTAAAAAACCCTGCTAGGATAAGAAAACGCAACGCCACAAGTGAATTGTCTTGGTTTATTAGCAATGTAATAACGTTTTGATAATATTAACACTATGTTGGATTATAATCATCTCTGCTTTGTACACACCTGCTTTCATTTGTAATCGGAAATTAATAACGAACAAACCATTTCAGGAAAAACACAACTGAATGGTAGGAATAAAATTAAATTACCTCTCGTTCAATTGTATTTTAAGGTCGTTACATTTTCTAATAAGAAAAACCCGGAGAAAAGATTTCGCTGAAAAAGAAAACCAAAAAGGAATCCAGTGATTCAAGTTTCTCATATATATTAGGCCTCTCAGGTTTTTCATTGTTTCTTTGCAAATTCAAAATCGTTTTTTTTTTATTTCACTGAAACACCAGGAGAGAAACTCTCACAGAGTTGCAGTCTGTAAAGAAGACCATGCTACTCTGCTGTCTCAGAAAATCCTAAGAAAACGTGTTGCTCTTAATTCTGAAAGTTTTCTAATCCTTTTTAAAGTTTTACTGAAACACCGGGAGATAAACTCTCACAGAGTTGCAGCCTAAGAAGACCATGCTACTCTGCTGTCTCAGAAAATCCTAAGAAAACGTGTTGCTCTTAATTCTGAAAGTTTTCTAATCCTTTTTAAAGTTTCACTGAAACACCGGGAGATAAACTCTCACAGAGTTGCAGCCTAAGAAGACCATGCTACTCTGTTGTCTCAGAGAATCCTAAGAAAATGTGTTGCTCTTAATTCTGAAAGTTTTGTAATCCTTTTTAAAGTTTCACTGAAACACCAGGAGAGAAACTCTCACAGAGTTGCAGCCTAAGAAGACCATGCTACTCTGCTGTCTCAGAGAACCCTACGAAAACATGTTGCTCTTAATTCTGAAAGTTTTCTAAAAATATATTTTTTAAAATTTCACTGAAACACCAGGAGAGAAACTCTCACAGACTTGCAGCCTAGAAAGACCGTGCTACTCTGAGAACCTACTTCTGTTATACACTCTCATACAAAGCTCCAGTCATGTAAAATTTCATATTGATATCAATTGAAGGGCTGGATGCAAAAACCTAGTAAGTGACAATTTCGGTCGATTTTTATTTAAACTCAAACTAGCCCAAATTTTGCAAGATGACTGAAAAGTTAAGAACATTGCCCTGGTATTTTGTAAACCGATTTGAGCATTATTTTTGAGAAATAATCTATGCAAAAACACTATTGGCTTCGCGATTGAAAACAATATTTTGAAAAGTTTTTTCTGAGTAGTATTTTTTAGCATGCCAACATTGAATAATGCAAAATGAATCTGAGATAAATTGTACAGATATCATAATTACAGTAAATATTTAATGGCTTACTGTTACTGTGTTATACTTTGTTCCCAATGAGCACCAGGAGAAAACAGTTCTCACAGAGTTGCAGCCTAAACAGACCAAGCTCCTCTGCTGCTCCACCAGTCACTGAAAGAATAATGCACAATAACAAGATCAATATTACCATTATTATGCAAACAAAAAAATAATCTAATTAAACCGAAGATAACCATTTAATTACTTGCAACATAAGCTGCTTTCTCAAGCATCTCATTTGGGAATATTGCCATTCAAACTGAGGCATGACTACAATGGCGTCTTTGGAAAGAAAGTCTCTCGCTGCTAAAATTACCCCAACACCACAGCTTCCACTCCCTTGGCCCATTTCACCACAATCCGCCTGTGATGGCATTCCAGATCGCTCAAAATGAGGTCCAAAAGGCATTCCCAAAGCAATGGGCATCAGGTCTCAGCTGATGGAAGACATCAAGAAAGTGTTTCACTGTGGGCAGAACACTGGTGTCTGGCTTCCACTTGTAACCATCATCAAACATTAGCTTTCTATGAAGGAGGTCAATCACAATGAGACCCCAATGTGACTGGTTCATGTGTAAAGGGCAAAGATCCAGGTCTTTCTCCTTTGAAGTGGAGAGTACACCAAGAAGCTTTCTGTGGATGAATTGACTGTCATTGGTGCTAAGCCAAGTGTGAGCTTCAGAGAGGAGATAGAGAGCCTTTGATCTACCTTGAAAATCCTGAAGAAAGCTCAAGATGCACACATCAATGCCAAAGTTGTCCAAATACCGTTCTCCAACTAGAGTTGAGAAGGATGCTACATCAACAGACTTGCCACCAGCTCTTAAGACAGTGGTGTTCTCTCCGAGGTTCCAAAGGATCTCCTTGATTGCACAAATTTCTGCCACACTGAGGCCATCTGAATTCTCGTTGAGCCATCGTTCTTCACTGCGGACGACTGCCTTTAAGGATGATATTTTGCAAAATTTCTTCATAATTGTTATCCCACTTCTGCAAAATGTTCCTAGCTTTGGGATGATAACTCCCATGGGACATTCCTTACCTTGCTTCTTTTTCAGCCTCAACTAACAACATTTCAGGAGGCCTTTCAAGCAGTGAGAGTGGATCGGTCTCAATGAATGATCCGAATATCCTGGTCATGTTTGCAGAATGTAAAGTGTTCACTAACACTTGAGGGATGGTGATGCGGCAAAGTTGCTTCCTGGTCAAATTTGAAATCGACCTTAGCCATGCAGAGTTTCCACTAGACATCGTGGAATCACTTGAACCAGTAAGATCCACATGCATGACAGACAGGATACTTGAAGAAGGGATGTATTCCATGTCTGTGGTTATGGAACTAATGCCACATTGTGCTGCTTGCATTGGTTTGAAGGCTGGGGGAAAGGAAGTGCTTACATTTAGCACTGCAGAATCATCTGAGCCACTAAGGTCCACATGCATGACTGATTGGCTACTTGAAGGGTGTTTCTCGACTGTCCTTATGGAACTGGAGCCACATTGTGTTGCTTGCATTGAATTTTGGTTAATGGCTGCTATCAAGGAAGTGTTGTCGTCTGACATTACAGAATCAGTTGAAACAGTAGGATTTGCATGAACCACTGATGGAACATTGCAAGGAGATATGGCTGCTGTGACTAATGTACTGGAACTGGAGCTACATTGTGTGCCTTGTACTGGTGTGATGATGGCAGGCATAGTTGATGTAGTAGCTTCCTCATCACTTTGTTCTATGCAGGTATCTAGCAAAGGCCTCAGAGATTTGGCCAACTTCCCAGTACCCAAGCTAATAAACCTTACAGTTGTTTTGTAGTTGGTTTCCCACAAATCATGGTCATACTGAAAGACACATCTCGGATCATCACTCTCTTGCACACTGGTTCCCTTGCCTTGTGTAAACTTGTGCTCCAGATGATCCTTACCATACATGGAATCAAGCAACTGACACATGACAGAGATCCATACCTTATGAAAATAAACCACTCAGGTCCCAGATGTAGTTTTTATGAATTTTTACGATTGGTATATTTTCCAGTAAAACACTCATGTCTATTGTAATGTCTGCACGCCAGACTAGTCCTCGATGGGAGCGGATTATGTCTCATGAAACAACACACACGTTTCAGTCCGCCATATTGTATTTCACACTCAACATGTATTACAAGCATGGGTTACATTGAGGCAACCCAATGTGCGATCACCACATCTATATTATAAAATAGGTTAATATTGATTTCTTGAGGAGTGCCCAGCAATCTAGACCATTTCTTTTGTAATGTAGTTAGGGTATTGCTTAACACTTTCGTTCTGCAGTTCTCATGTAGTATTGTTGGTAAGGTTTTATTTGTATCTAATTATTTTAAATTAGTTTGGTCCAGTATAGGTTCAGCATTTGAAGAAAGGAAGAGTAAAGAAAAGGGAAAGAAATGGTAACCGTCCTCTTGGTTGCTGCTCAT
>BLFK01000733.1:709233-719686 GCA_014634185.1 Astreopora myriophthalma
GAATTATTTTTCCGTTTGTACCATATAGCGACGCATTACATCAAGCCAACTTGGAGACGCTATCTGGACGCAGACAGTCTATCACAAATAAGCTTTTCAATTCCATCACTTGTAACTCAGACCATAAATTGCATGAGCTCTTGCCACCTCGTAACAATTGTGAATTTAACTTAAGACGAAAGAAGAATTTTCATGTCCCTCTGGCTAAGACGAAGAGACTTAAGAACACATTTATATATAGTAATTGTAATTAAATTTTTAGCTGCATATGTACATTTTTATCATATTTTTTCTCATATTTTTATTAGACTTCATTGTAACGATTAATATAATTCAGCTTTTGGCTGCGATTTTAATCAGAATAAACTATCTATCTATCTCATGTTGACACTGGGGGATCATTGTTACCAGTTTGTAAGGGAATCAGGGATCAAGCAATATATACTTTTATTGTGTCCATTCACAAGAGGTCTTTTATAGTGTCGCTAGTAGCAGGCATTCAGACGACTTATAGTTTGGAAAAGTCTATCTGGCAGCAAGTGTGGGTGCTGCTGTTTTGTTTATGACCTGCTAGTTTCCTTCAGGAGGTTGCTTTCCTAAAGGTCACATCTAAAAAGTATTGACAACTTGAAAAAAGTATTCACAAAGTCCTTTTACAATTGATACAAAGAAGTTATTTTTTTTAGGTGTTGATTAATTAAGGCCTAGGAATGTTAATTTTTCGTGTTGTGTTTGTCATAAGGAAAATGTTTATTATAATCATTAATCATTAACTTACACAATAGCCAACTCAAGTGAAATATTTTCCCATTCTATTTGCTACAATTTACAGGGTTCCTGAAGTAGAGTCACGAGTGTTAATTGTTGTATGTTCAATTGAAAATTGTACTTCTTTCAAAAGTTTAATAAAGTATTGCAGATCTATGCTTTGTCTATTTTTTGTCCTTAGTTTGAGACAAATAACAAAATCAGTCATAATTGTTAACGTTTTTTCTTTGCTTGTTATGTTATATAAAAAGCCCCAATTTGATTAACCTATATATTTCAATCAAAACCAAAAATATTTATGTTAGGTGATAACTGCAATATAAAAGAATTGTTTGTACCGATTAATTTCAGACGATACTGGTAATATATTTTGCATTTTATGGTCACCAACAACTACTCTAGGTCAAGCTTCTATGAAGAAGTGCTCCATCGCTGCATGGAGAAAAGGCCTGTTCTTTGTTGTTGTTGTTGTTGTTGTTTTTTTACAGTCTACAATCAAATGTGGGCTTCATTTTTCCTTTTCTCTCCAATGGAAAATATATGTAAATAATATTTACATTAAATGTCAAAATATTGCATGCTGATTATTAGACTTGCTTCAGGTTCCTTTGATCCAGTCTTTGCCCAGTGAATCACTCCTGAAGTCTTGAACTGATTTTAGAATAGTCACTGCTCCTCTAAGATTTGAGAACTCTTTGAAAAATCAGTTCACATTGTTGTAAGGATGTGCCTATGAGTTAAAGGATAACACCTTTTCAAAGTCAATTATGGCAAAAAAGTGGAATTGCAGAAAAATCAAATCATTGATAATGTGGTCACTGAAAACTATGCTTTGAATAAATGTTTGGTTCATTCTGTGCAGTGCTTGTGGGAATTTCCTCATTTCTTTCAATGTTAAATTGTTCCTTTACTTAGGCCTACCAGTATGTGTAAATGTGATTGTTTCTTCATAAAATTGTTGATCCAGCTAGCTATAATTGGTTTGTTTGCTAGTTTGCAGTTATTGATTTAGTAACTGAGTTTCTGAATTCACTCGGATAACAGCATGCTTGGACCTCCAAAGAAAAAAAATGTAAGCTCAAACTATCAACATGCTCAAGTTTGATATGTAGGATTTGCCCTATGCTGATTCAGCCTGATAGGAAAATGCTCCTTGATGGCTTTCTGATGACCCATTTTCAATGACGTTTTCAAAGTCAGTAGCTTTCATAACATTTGGGCTCATGTGACACAAGAAAACTTTCAAGACCCCCTCTCCCCTTACAAAGATCTTGGAACTCTAATGATCCCCCAACGGCACACCTCAAAAGCTTTGCCCCCCCCCCTGATTGAACCAACTCTACCCCCTTACCATAAATAACGAACAATCCCCTTCTTATTGCCCTAAACTAAACCTTGAATAGAAAGTGCTGCCATTAGAAAGTCTTTTGCAAGATGGAGACATTTGTAAACCCTTGCTAATTGTCTCTCTATTCTGTCCACTGCAAGCAAACATCCTCTATAAAAAACATGGGTGGGATGTTGTCATTATGTATTACCACCAACATGCAAAAGGTGACACTATAATGACGTATGGGACACCTGGCATAGGTAGCAAGTTTTTTGGCACCAAACAGGGAGAAATGTCAGACTGGTGAAATGGCGGTGAAAATATTCAACAGGTTTACTAGCAGTAAGTGTCTTTCAGAGAGCTTTTAAGATATCGCTTTAAGTTTGGTCCCAGTCGGCCCGATGAAGATGCCGTTTTTGAGCTCTGTGAAAGTTCTGTTTCATTTTTGCCCGGAAATTACTTCATGATCAAATTTCCCTATTCTTGTGTGCAATGTCTTACGTTACCGGCAGAACTGGGACTTCCATCTTTTCGTTCAGTTGAAATTGTTTGTATACTTTAAAGAAAGGAAACAGCATTTTCTGGTTCTTATGAGGAAGTTGTTCCAATGCACTGTAATCTAATGACACTATGTCTGTGGTATTTCACTCTACAGAGGAAAAGGAAGAAGCAGCAGCTGCTGAGAGTTTGGCAACATCTTCAACTGCGGAGGTTCCATCATCACCAATGTTGGCAGAATCTGCTTCTCCGGGCACCCCATCCAACCCGTTGCAATCCACTAAACGTGTTCATACCATTTCACCCGCCTCTAACCCTAATTCTCAAAATCCCAATGCCCTTACCTCTTTAGGCCAGGATAATACTCCCTCACTTCTTCCCCCTTGCGGCTCTTTTCTACAACCCACACGTACAACTGCACCTCCACCCACAACTCCACCCTCAGGTAACTCCTTTCCACGGTCTACCAGCACATCTTCTTCTCTGTCAACTTCAGACCCTATTCAGCAACCAACAAGTGCGCATCCACGTAGTGCGTTTGGTAACTTTGTGCCACACCATACACACACGCGTTCTTCTCTACCATCCTCTCGCACTGCAGCACACGCTGCACCACCAACTCCATCTCAGTTCTCCACTAATTCTGTTTCACAACCGTCTTTTACTAGGTCGCTTGTATCTACTACAGCTTCCTCCCAACAGGCGGCACGCACACCTTCACCTAACACTAACTCCTTTTACTTTGTGAGTGTTCCGAAAGTCATTTACAGTCAAATAGCTGCAATTACCAATTCTACGAACACAGGAAGACCACAGTTAGTTAAGAATAGGTCGTGAAATAATAAGGGGTTGCTTTCTAAAGAAATGTTGGTGCTGCATCGGTGTTTGTGTGTGGAAACGAGTTTTGTTTTATGGAAAGAGTTCATAAGATAAATTGGCCAGCCTAAAGAGATTCGAATGCCGACGTTTCGAGCTTTAGCCGTTCGTCAAAGCCAATGGCGAAATTGTGTGATGTGTGTTGTTCATGTAGTTGGTAATGGAGCTACGCGGTATCCGGTCGTTCCGCCCCAGAGTCGATCCGCCTCACTACATATTAAGTCGATCCGCCCCACGAAATACCGTGCAGTACATGAGAAAACAGAAACGGGTTATTCATTGGCTTCGCGACGAACTTTGATTACGTCTCGCCGTACGTATATACGGGGGGTGAAAACTCTAACAAACGCTGTTTGAGCAATACGAGGTCTTAACTTAAGTCGTCCCGAAAATTTGGATCATCCCGAATTTTGGGGATATATATAAAAAACTTGAAATAAAATTTCCTTTGATGTGCCGGTTTTTTTCTGCAATGTCCTGGAATTATCGCGTGTTTCCCGGAAAAATTTCCAAGTGTCCCGATTCCGGGAGAAATCTCAAGATTCCCGGAACAATTTTGGGTTTTGTCCCGAAACAGCGTTTGTTAGAGTTGTCACCCCCCGTGTTTATGACGTGTCACATTTTTTAAGAATTTTCAGGATAAGAGGTAATAGGAAAATGAGATAAAAATATATCATAAGATCACACCAACAACCTTTTCGTGTCACAGAATTCATGGATTTTATGGTAAAGAATCCGTATCCGCTACATTATCATAAAAATTCAGACCAAGCGATATTTTGAACGCGTTACCGACACGTGATATTTCGCTTACAATCGCGTGGGGCGGGCATATCGACTTTAACTGTGGGGCGGAACGACCGCAATTCGTGATATGAGAAGTGACGAAGAAGCATATGTTTCAGGAGTCCAGGATGAACATGGTTATCAACTAGTCTGACCGGAAAGCAGATAATTTAATTTTAGGTACCTTCTTTTGTACCTGCATTAAACACTTAGAAGTGGTCGATTTTACGCTAGAGACGTTAAAGTCGTCAAGGCCCCTTAACATCTGAGTCGTTAAAGCTGTCAGGCGTAAACTCCGGATGCATAAAAGCCTATCACCTTAAAAAAGAAAACAAGATTTGTCAATAATGGACTGGGCTCTATTCTCGAAATACATTGGACACAAGTCTTGGCGCGCGCATTTCTAAACAAATTGCAAGTTGCATTTGACTCGTAACTTGACAACTGATGTATCGGTCGCCTTGTCTCGGCTTCTTTGTTAGATCCTATGCAAACGAGCATCGAGCGCTTTCTTCATGTATTAGTTTAAACAAAATGCAGATATTAGATGACTGTTCAGTCGTACCTGCGAGAACAGATGCAATTTCTTTAAGTTCAACCTCACTTAATTTTCTGCTCTAACGTTCCACCGAGTGGGTTCATGTTATTATAGCGTTCATGCTATTTAACATGTACCCTCAATTTCCGGACCCAACGATAACTAGTTTTAGGCATAAATGCGTCCCAATAAGCTCGTCCCGTATTTATACTAGCCGACTTTAAAGTCTCAGTGCGCCTCACAGACGCTCTTAGCAGGAGAAGTTAAAGTCGTCAGACGTTAAATGCGTGTGCCTTATTCACTGTTTTTATACTAGATGATAAAGTTGTTTCGAGACACCTTTTAAAGTCTCAGACGAGTTTAACGTCTCTAGCTTAAAAACAGCCATTATTAAGGCTTTTATTGGCGTAGTAAGCCATTTGGGAACTTTAATACCACTACTGTGTCAACGGATGCAAAAGAAATGCGGCGGAAATGATTTGTGGTGATCGTTTTTAAGTAATGGTCCACGCAAGAACTAGGCAAAAGAACAATAGCCTAGTGAAATAGCTTCACGCATAGACTTGGCGCATAGAACAATGCTCAAATTTGGCCGTGAGGGAGATGGCCAGGGCATGGGGAAAACTAAGTGAAAAAATGTTGTTTATGTTGAAGTTTTCCTTGTTTTTTTGGCGATTTTTTTATATCGACCAATCAGATTCGTCGGTTTAATTGAAAATAACAATTAAAACTTAACACCTTTTAACCGATTTTGCCTTTGGCCTGCCTAGTTCTTGGGTGGACCATTACTTAAAGCGTTATCTGTTTTGCTTTGTCCATGGAGTGGTTTGAAGTGCAGATTACAAGGCGCTGTAAATGCCTTTTAATGTACAAGTTTACATAATCATCATCTGCATTTGCAGCTGGTTAGTTTCTTTGACATTTTTTTTTAATTATAAACCAATTTGTATCAGCGTAACGTGTGAATCTTAGGAAAATTTGGGAGCTTTAGATGTACGACGGCCACGTCAAGTAAAACGTCGCTTAAAATTGCAAATTCAGGTTTTCGAAATTTTTACGTCATTATTGTAGGTTGTTAGCAGAACTATGCAATAAATGAATTAGGAGGAGCGGTGTAGAAGAGAGCAGAGAAAATTAAAAAGTCGCTGTCATGTGTTCACGTTTTTCGTAAAACTTGGTCATTTCACGTCGCACATTTGCCGAAAACGGGAAAGAAAGGTATAAAAATGAAAAATGCACGTTCAGGGCGTGCAAAAGCTTTTGTTTTTGCTCATTAAATGCGCAAATTTGTGAGGTTAGTGTTGCCGTCGCAGATCTAAAGCTCCCTTATTAACTCCCATGGGAAGAGTGAATGTGACGCGGGAAATCAGTTTCTTCAAACGAAGTTGATAATCATTTCGTGTCATACAAGCCTTGGATTTGTTTCACATCACAGAAATGTGATGATAGGGAATGCAAATTATTTTATGTGGAAAAACCATGTCCGCCAAACCCTTAGAAAATTGCCCTACGACATGAGGAGTGGCATAATTGTCAAAATATTATCGCTCCTTCGTCGTGGTCACAATCATCGTCATCACTTTTCGCCTTATAGGGTAGGGGTAATTTGTTCCTCTTGACAAGGTTATGGAATCCTTTATCAACCAAGACGTGGATTTCAGACCCCGATTTTCGTAAGATGTGGCTTTGTGACCCCAATTTTCATTTATTCGAAAATGACGAGAAAAACGGGGTTCATTTCGCCAGTTTCTTGTTATTACCTATATACCCAGCACTACGACGCGGATTTCAGACTCCGATTTTCATACTTTTCTAAATGACGCGAAAACGGGGTTCATTTCGCGAGTTGTTTCTTATTACCTACATATCCCCCATTAAGACGTGGATTTCTGACCCTAATTGTCAATTATTTCCAAATGACGAGAAAAACGGGGTTTATTTTTATCGTGTTTCTTCTTAGTACCTCCTTACCCAGCACTAAGATGTGGATTTGTGACCCTAATTTTCATTTGAAGATGCATAATATATCTTTCAATTGTCATTTATTCGAAAATGACGAGTTTAACGGGATTCATTTCGCCAGTCTTTTTTTATTACCTATATACCCAGCACTTCGTCGCGGATTTCAGACCCTGATTTTCATACTTTTCTAAATGACGCGAAAACGAGGTTCATTTCGCGAGTTTTTCTTATTTCCTACATATCCCCCATTAAGACGTGGATTTCTGACCCCAATTGCCAATTATTTCCAAATGACGAGAAAAACGGGGTTTATTTTTATCGTGTTTATTCTTATTACTTACATATCCACCAATAATCTATTTCTTACCCCGTTTTTTATACATTTGCAACTGACGGGAAAACGGGGTTCATTTCGCGAGTTTCTTGTCACCTACACACCCAGCACTGAGACGTGGATTTCTGACCCCAATTTTCATTTATTTGAAAATTACGCGAAAAACGGAGTTCATTTCGCGGGTTTCTTGTCATCACCTACATTTATCTATGTTTTTTGCTCTTTTTAACATCTAACAGATTTTTTTTTTCCTTTATACTTTTTTTGTCATGTAACGTAATTTAGACTTCGGCATTGGCTTTTCAAAAAGAATGAAATCTGGCTTGGGGTTAATTTACTAATTACTGATTTCAGGGATTGTCTTTTTTTGTTATCATGTCACACAACATCAATACTTAACAACGTTAATTCACAACCAACGACTAGCACAGAGACTGCTTCAAAGCTTCTGCTGTAAGAATGACGTTGACCTGAGGATGACGGAATCAGCGAAACCTTCATTATGAGCCATGGTTGCATATTTCTAACGTCCACAAAATGGGTCTTTTCTTATGAATTGCGCTAGTTTTATGTGATGGTTACGCTAGTGTTATGTGTTGACCAAAGTACAATTAATAAAGACACCAATTCACACTTATGAGCAATGCCATGATCATTCAGACTTTTTTGTGTACCTCCCTACGGTTACAATCGATATTTCTATCTGTATGTCTGTGATGTCAGGCCTACCTGTCTTTTTGTCCGTACGATACAATACTAAATAATTTCATAACCTTAATCCTTACCGGAGATAATGGACCTACCAAGGGTAGGTGTCTGCCTGCCTGTCTGTCAATCTGTCTGTGCGTCTATCTATCAACCTTGCTATCACCGTCCGTCCACGCATCAAAAGGTACATCAGGCCAAATTGCAGTGAAAAGGGGACATCCAGAGATTTGCAGATAGAGTTAAATAAAATCATTTACAGAAAACAACATTTACATGTAAATTATCTTAAAATTATATAAATGACTGCCTACTTTAATTCCAAATCCGTATCTCCTATACATAAACTCGCCCTAACAACCATCTCTTTACGATGGTGAAAAATATTGGGTGAGAGTAGGTAATACAGATGCACTTCACGAACAGCAAAATCAGTCAAACGAAATAAACGACAGGTTGGCGTAAGTGTCGTCCTGCAAATCAAGCACTTTCTGGCTCATGTGTATAAATGGATCTAAACTGTCACGCTGCCCCAACAACACTACGGAACCATCAAGACCATGTCGGTGCGTATCTACCAAGACAATGGACGAGCTTCCCACAGGCATGAAGAGTACTGTCTTTTCATTGGCAATCAGCACGGCTGCATAACCGCGGCCACCAGCGCAGAGCTGTTTCAACTGGAACAGTAATGTCGTAGGGGCGTGTTCATCACAAGTCCGCACTGGCAGTGGGGAATCAACGGTGACACTGATACATTGTTCTGCAATAATTGCAGCCTCAGATGCTGACAAGTAACGCTGTGGTAAGCTATGGCGACAGCGGTCATACAAGCTATTTCCGACTCTTATAGCGGCGCAGAGATGCGTAATCCACTGAGGTGATAGCAAAGGCGTTGGTTGCAGGTCAAGACGCTGATTCCAGATACCATGTGCAAAAATGAGCACAATGACGCTGCAAGCAGCACTACCGTTGCGGCCGTCAAGTGTCGACTGACTGAACTCTGCAGGAAATGTCCACAAGACCAGGTGGCTCTGAGGAATGCTCTCCCCGATGACCTGCACTAGAGCTGAAGATGGTGTATTACAGCGGCGTCTCTCTGGGTATTGTCATCAACTTCGTCCTCATCATCGTCAACATCAGCATTATCATCATCATTCAAAGCTTCTCCAACAATTTCCTGAACATTGAGAGATTCCTCATAGTCGCTACCAGCCAAGGCCGTTTTGAATTTGGACGCAGCAATAGCTAACTGAAGCCTACAGAAAGCTATTCCTTTATTTACGCAGGCCAACGTTCCCCCGATCACCTGTAAGTCCTCTGAATTCGTCGTATACCTGGTAAGCTTTGCCTAAGTGCACACAAAAAAAGAACATAAGAATGGTAACCACAACAAAATAATGTAAAGTATTATCTCAATGTAGTAATGAGACAATGAAGAGCCAGCAGAGGTACGATGTATGAAACTGATCTACAGCATTTGCTCTTTATAGATCAGATTAACTGAGAAAGCTATCCTTGGAAGGGACACATGAGTTACAAAAAAAGCAGGCACCATTGAAATATTATTTAATCTTGACTTTACAAAACGAAACAATATTCCTGTGTTTATAAGCTGTACATTTTCTGATTCCTCAGTAGCTTCATTATTTGGCAAGTTGACATCGATATGAACATCCAGATCTTAGGGAGAGAACACAAAAAGAAACAGTGAATCAAGTAATTATTGCAAACACTCTGAGGGAAACAATCTTCACTACGGATGGGGAAAATACTAACTATTTCTTTGGACCTGCAAGTAGTACAGTAGCATAAAAAACAAATAATAATAATAAACGTTAAGGAAGAATTCGTTCCCTTCTAGTGTTATCGAGAATGTTGTTAGAAAATTTCTTAACAATTACTTCACCCCCGATTCCTCTCAGAGTGGTGCTCGTAAGGACAATTGTTTGTTTTTTAAATTACCGTACATCGGTCCTTTTTCCATCGTAACACAACGCAGAATTAAGAAATTAGTCAACACATTGTGCAGCGACCTGGAAATTGAGTTGGTGTTCACCCCATTTAAAATCAAGAGTTGGTTTGGGGCCAAGGACCTCATCCCTGCGGGTTTACGATCGCGATTCATTTACAAGTTTTCATGTGCAGGCTGTAGTGCCTGTTATATTGGTGAAACCAATAGACAATTTGCCACTCGCATTCGTGAACATCTTGCCTCCGACAAAAATTCTCACATCTTTAAGCACCAGAGAGGTTCTGAAAATTGTCACGCCCTTTGTTCAGAAGACTGTTTTAAAATCCTCGACTCTGCTCCAACAAGTTTCCAATTGAAAATCAAAGAAGCCATGCACATCCTTTGGGAGCAGCCGTCACTAAATTCCCAAGTCAAACATCTTAATTTATCCCTTTCATACTAATTAGTCTCTTTTCTTAGCTTAAATAGTTTGATGTGTGTTTTTATTCTGTTCTCGCCTTCATCCTTAATTATTCATATTAATGTCTCACTATATGACACTATTTATTGCACAACTTCATTTTATTCTGTACAACTGACGATGGATGATGTTTCATCCGAAACATGTCTTGATTGATTAAATAACGTGAACTTCAAAAACATCGTTTGGTTTATTAAAGCAATAATAATAATAATAATTAT
>BLFK01000733.1:732562-747562 GCA_014634185.1 Astreopora myriophthalma
TACTTACGCTGTGCCGTGTTGTATTCCATGTTGTTTGCCAGCTTCTCAGGCCGATCTAACGCGATTTCGGCGACTTATCGTTTTGTGCGTGGGTTTCCACTGCTAAAAAAAAGACAAGGCTGGTAACTGATTTCCGGGGTGCCCGCCGCTCGAAGCGAATAAATCCACTGAAAATAACTCCGCCGACTCAATTCCTCCGTAGAATCGCAGAACAGATGTTGAAGCTCCATGTCAGTTCACTCGCTACGCAATTCCGTCCACAACGCCTTCGCTACGATACATTTATTTCGAGATTTCTTCGCTCGCAACTTCGAAAACAGGCTCGTCCATTGGATCTAGGACACACTCGCGGTTGGCAAAGTACGCTGGGTAACTATAATTAGCCCGACCAGGGGTAGGCAGCAGCGATTTGTCAAACCGCGAGACCCAAACAAATCGTTGCTGCCTACCCCTGGTCGGGCTAATTATAGTTACCCAGCGTACTTTGCCAACCGCGAGTGTGTCCTAGATCCAATGGACGAGCCTGTTTTCGAAGTTGCGAGCGAAGAAATCTCGAAATAAATGTATCGTAGCGAAGGCGTTGTGGACGGAATTGCGTAACGAGTGAACTGACATGGAGCTTCAACATCTCTTCTGCGATCCTACGGAGGAATTGAGTCGGCGGAGTTATTTTCAGTGGATTTATTCGCTTCGAGCGGCGGGCACCCCGGAAATCAGTTACCAGCCTTGTCTTTTTTTTAGCAGTGGAAACCCACGCACAAAACGATAAGTCGCCGAAATCGCGTTAGATCGGCCTGAGAAGCTGGCAAACAACATGGAATACAACACGGCACAGCGTAAGTAGATGTTATTCACGAAATATAAGAATAATTGACATTTTCCAGCAAACCCGTTTCCTTCCCAAACAAATATTTATAAATTCAAACCGTTACGCCACATTTTGAGCCTGGGCTGCCTGTGAATAAATCCTCCAATTCACCCCAAAACAACGTACTTTGGCACAATAGAAGAAGAGGTGGTCTAATGTCTCTGTCTCAGTTTCGCAAAAATAAGAAAGAGGAGATTCGACTTTTCTAAACTTAAATAACATGTCATTTGCATACACTATTCTGTTTAATATCTTGAATTGGAATTCCCTTAATTTTGTGTCCAGGGTAGATTGGTATGGCAACATACGTATATTTTTCCCAATCTAACAGGAAGATACTAGTGTTAAAAGTTTCGTTGTATTTCTTTTGCGCTGTTGGAGTGTTAGACATTTTACAAATAAAGCTATCGTATATTACTTTTGAGTGAAGCTTCTCCAAGTTAGTACCTTTCCCTTTAATTTGTAAATAAGTCCATTGGTATCATGAAACTTGTACTTAAGAAGATAGAGAGGATTCTTTGGATAGAGATCATCGACCAAATGTCGGGCATTCTTAAACCTCCTTTATCGGTAGAATTAATCGATAATGTGCGCTTCACTTTATCCTTGCCTTTCCATACGAAACAATATAACAAGGTGTTAATTTTTTTCTTGTAAACTTTTTACTTCTTGAGATGAGAGTAACTTTATATAAAATCTTAGGAATGGAAAACGATTTAGTCACTTGTATTTTTCCCAGTAATGTAAGTCCTCTCCAGTCCCAGCACTTTAACAGTCCTTTCAAAGATTTTTCAGTTGATTCGAAATTAAGCCTGTAGACAAGCGAGCGGTTCATTGTAGAATTGATCGCTAGAATTTTAATATCCTTACTTATTTCGTTCACCCCCAATTCTAAACTGCTGGTGTTCATGTTTCCGAGTAAGAGGATTTCTGTTTTGTCTTGGTTAATCTTTAAACCGGAGTATGTACCAATCAAAAAGGGTGCGATGCGATGACTTGTCACGGGCAAAAGACGTCATGTCATCAGCAAATACAACTAATTTAATTTCAGCCTGTGTAGCTGGCGGTATTGTAGGCGCGCGCGAAATAAAGTTTTGGCGGCGGAGCCGCCAGAAGCGAGCGGCGAAGCCGCGAGAAATATCAAAGTCCCTCTCTCCATACTCCTCGCGGCTTCGCCGCTCTCTTGTGGGCTCCGCCGCCAAAACTTTATTTCGTGCGCGCTTACAATACCGCCAGCTACGCAGGCTAATTTAATTTAATTTCCATCCACCGCGATACCTTTAATTTGGTCATTGTTTCGTATCGATATCGCCAGTAATTAATATTCGAGTACTATGATGAAGAGTGAAGGTGATAGCGGATCGCCTTGCTGAACACTTCGCTTGAGTTTGCATGAAGGAGTGAAGAACGTAGCTGGTTATATTCTTATAAAATGTTCTGATCCTTGCTAAGAATGATGCTCCGAAGCCAAAAGATTTTAATGATCTTAAAACAAAATTCCAATTTAGAGAATCAAAAGCCTTTTCAAAGCCTATAGCGGTCATTATGACTGCGTAGTCTCGCGCATTTGTCAATTCCATGACATCACTAACTGTTCTCACTGCATAAAAAATGGTCCTTTCTTTAACAAAGGCACTTCGATCGTGGTGAATAATATATATTAAAATATTCTCCAACCTTTGTGCAATAGCTTTTGAGCCAATTTTGACATCCATATTTACTAGAGAAAAGGGTTGCCAGTTTTTAATCCATCGCCTGTCTTCATCTTTCTTCTCTATTAAGGTTCCTATTGCTTGCTTTTGCGAATTTGATAATTCACCATAAACATAAGCATAATTTAGAGAATCCACTAATAAGGTTCCAAGTTCTGGCCCGAAGAATTTGTAAAATTCATTTGTAAGTCCATCTTTCCCAGGAGTTTTATTGTTACTAAATGTAGACAAAACCTCAAAACATTCTGAATATGTTAACTGGTCTTCACACAAAACGCGCATTGGATCATATAACTTACGAATTGACGAAGAGCTCGGAAGAAAGGGACAATTAGTATGGTCAGTTCTTATTCCGGGCTTTTCATCATAAAAATCTGAGTAAAAATTATTTATTTCATTCATTATGTTTGGGTCAGAGGTGTCCTGACCATTACCTCGAATTAGCTTTCGTATACAACTTTTTTTCGCATTTCTATTTTCTAAATTCAAAAAGGATTTACTATTTTTTTCCCCTTGCTCAAGCCATGTCGCACGGGAACGAATCGTTGATTCCCTCACAATGTAATTGGTTGGTTGGATGCACAATGTAATTGGTTGGTTGGATGCATCTCGTTATGCCTTAATGTGACGGCGTGATGCCGTTAGTGAGTTCATATATGATGCCATAATGTGACAGCGCGATGCTGTTAGTGAGTTCATATGAGCCAGCACGTGGCTGTGTAGCCGCGCGATGCGGTTCCACTCAATACCCACAATTTGACCCTTGCTCACCACAGAGTCTCCAGTAGCTCAGTGGTAGAGCATCCGACTAGATCACGGAGGGTCGTGGGTTCAAATCCCATCTGGGACTCGGATTTTTTCCGAGTCTACGTGTCTCCTAGAATTTACGTAATATATCATGTTGTTGTTATTTCTGTGTTATACACAATGTAACTGTACTCGAATTCATACACCGCTTTAACTAATTCCAAATTTGCTAGCTTCCCTTGAGTCGGGGATTCCACTATTTTTTCTTCGCAATATTAAGTTTCCTTTCAATATCTTGCATTTTGCTTAGCTTTTGATCAGTCCAGGATTGTTATCAATTTTGATAACCACTACCAAAACAAACCATTAGCCAATCACTGCTCAAATTCTCGTCCACGTGACATCATTGATCAGCAACTGCGTGAAAATTCAATATGGCGGAATTTTCTATGCTTGTATCACAGGGAAATGCATAGAATGGGGAATGTTTGGGCAACGTTATTTCGAGGCATTCTCTTGAATACCTAATCTAACAACTGTCCCGAGTAAAATAACACAGTAAAGGAGACGACAACAGTTAAGCTAAAATGCACAGTTTATTCTTAGATAGTGGGCATCATCAGTCATCAGTCGGCTTCGTTTTCTTTCTTTTCGTTTTCTTCGTTTTGCAACTTGCCGAAGGACATCTTTGAGTGCATCAAAGGAATTTGGGTTGACAAACACAGGGTCTGATGTTTCCACCTTGATTGGATGTGGAGAATGTCGACTAGGGACATCAGTCCATTCATCGTAAGTTTCCCAAAGTTCCTCCTTTTTGTAAACAAAGGCCTTATTTTCATGAACTTTAAAACCAAGTGAAGTCTCGTGAACTCTGTGCTGGAAAATGCTGACTGGAGCAATCAATGCAGTGCCAAGGATGTCGGGGCCACTAGCTAGTTTTTCTGCACTTTTCAAGCTGACACGACAATCTTTATTAACACACTTCCGCTTCGTCTTAGGCATGCTGGTGTTACACACAGGACAGATACGCATTCCTTCCTTGGACCGCATTTCAGCCACTCTTAGGTCAATGTCATCTGTCCATGTTCCTTCAGAACATGTTTGCTCCTTCACAACTTTGAGTAAAATTTCATGTATCATCTTTTTGTTCTAAATTAAGAAAAAATGTATGATACTTACAAAATGGGCTTTAGTATTCTCTACAACCTACTAAACTTAAAACATAAACACATCATTCACCCGAATTAAAAATGTCTGTAAATAGAAATGAGAGTTCTCTAAATGAAAAAGAAATAATGAAGATGCAAGAAAACCACATTTGCTGAATTAACACCCCAAAACTCCAAACCAAAAATGACAAGACCAAAACAACAATTTAAACAATTACACATCCAGAATGAGACCTATTATGTGATTTAGCCAAAAAATGGATTCCAAACTAAAATGAAGTAGACTTTTATTTACCAACCCTGTGATACTGCATGTGCCGAATCTAATGCAAATGAGAAAAATCTATCGTTCTCGATCATTTGCATTATATACCGCACATGTGAAGTTCGACGGTTGAACCGGGCCTATCTTTTAACAAGCCACTTTGCGAAATTCTCACGTAAACACCACAACTATGAGTAGAGCCATGGGAAAAGTACATGTCTCCAGCTGGCCATTGTTTTTTCCATTGATTTTCGATATCCTCAGTGTTGTATGTTTCCTGCAGAAAACAGATGTCAGAATTAAGACTATTATAATTCATTTGTATTTGCGAAGATAAAACAAAATTCAATAGAACAGTAGCCGCTACTCCCGCGAGTATTGGTATATCTCGAAACAATTAACAAAATTTTTGACATTAAAACACTCATCATGTGCAACACAGAAACAAAAGATTTAAACGTAGTCAGTGATCGGAATGGGTCGTTCCACAAGTAAAACCTATTTGCATAATTCTCTTGCAGAGCCCCAGACTGTTTTCTTTTTTAAATACATGGAAATTAAAACAATAAACCTTCTTATAACTCACTCAATCACTCAGTCACTTGGTCATCCGTAGGCGGACGACCACATGGCTCCTCCCGACAAGATATCTCATTAACACTTTATGTTCCTGTGTACCTCTTTAGTGTTGCGATGTAGTCCTGCTTGGGCCGGCCTCTCCCTCGACGTCCATGTGTTGGTTCCCATCACACTAAGCGCTGGGTGCTGAGCTCAGGGTGTTTATAGCAGTGTCCCGCTAGCTGTAGTCTTCTGGCAGCTATCTTGTTGCTTACATGGGGTATTTCTCCATATAACTCTTCATTACATATAGGTGATGACCAGTGAATCTTTAACACCTTTCTTAACATGCGTGTATATGTACCATCCAAGGATATTTCTTGAGCTTCAGTTAACGTCCAGCTGTCACAGCCACATAATAGGATTGATTCAATCGTGGCAATGAATAATCTAATCTTGAGGTTTCTTGACATGCCAGAGTTCCAGATCTTACTCATGCCATTTGAGGCTTTCTATGCTTGCGCCTTGTGTATCTTGATATCTTTCGCCGTGCTCTCTCTGCTATCCACCCATGATCCGAGATATTTGAAATTATCAATTCTTTCAAGGGCTACGCGAGCGTCAGTGTGAAGAGGCTCTGAATCTTCGATGTTATTAGCTAGATATTTGGTCTTAGCATTCAAACCTAGTCCTACTTTCTTGCATGATCTTTCAACTCTGAGTTGTAGTTCATGCGCTTGTTGAATTTCATCTGAGAATAGCGGAATATCATGTGCGAAATCTAGATCTGTGAGTGTTTCTTTGGGATTTCTTCTTGATCTTCTTGGTGGTAGTGTGAATCCCAATTCTTCTTCCTTACCTTTTATAGCCTGTCTGAGTGCGTAGTCAAGTACGATGATGAATACGAAGGGGGACAATGTGTCACCTTGTAGCACCCCTTCTGTTAAAGGAAAGGAAAGGAAAGGAAAGGAAAAACAAGATTTTTTGGAAATCAAAGAATTGTATATGTGCAACCTTTTCTTCTTTCTTCTCTCTCTCTCTCTCTCTCTCTCTCTCTTTCTCTCTCTCTCTTTCTCTCTCTCTCTCTTGATATGTTTGTGCGTAACTTATATAGCTTAAGTAAATTGCTCACCTTCAATAAGTAAAATATAGGGTTGTGCCCTACTAAAAAAACTTAGGTCTAATAATAATAATAATAATAATAATAATAATAATCAACTTTATTTATAGAGGGTAACACAACAGTTAATACTGAAAAACTAGTGGCCCTCTAGTGGCCTAAATGAAAAGCTCCCATGCAACATGCGCGGCTGCTTGTTTTTTGGTTCCCGTGCCCTCGGCTAAAGTTTCAAACTAAAACTCATCCAGTAAGCAACTGTTACAGGAAACGCTGTCATTTGAGTAGACCTGCAACGCTCCGCCGCTCTCAAAATCACAGTGAGTAGCACTCGAATTGTCTTCCACATTTGGGACAAATTTCTTCTGTTATTTTTCCATCGCCGTATTTTTGCTTTAATTCCTGGACAATGGCTAGTTCGCGATTCTGAGAAGCCATTGGTTACAGGCTGTGGTACATGAAGCTGGGGCCCACCTAGGCTATACCTCCAGGATCCAAAGCTACCTCGTTTTCCCTTCCATCTTCATGCTTGTTCTTATCTTTAACTCAAGAAACACTCACAAATGACACAAATGGCACATATGAAAACACAACAACGATTAGAAAAAGCAGTCTAACCATTCTCCGAGCGCAGCGTTGGACGCACAGCTCACAAGGCGGTGACACGGTTCAGATGATCTTTGACCCCAGGGGACAATTTTAACGAAAAAACTAACTAAGGAATATTTCTTCTAACACGATAAAACATGTTCCTCGTGTGTGATCTTTATAAAAATCCATGCCATCCTTATTTTTTGATCGGGATCATTTGCGATCCAGTATGGCGATCATTTCCGGTACGGGATCATTTGCGGTCCAGGATCGTTTGCGGTCCCGGGATCATTTGCGGAGCTGTACCGAACTTTCATAACCGAGGATGACTCCGATTGAACACTTTGTCTGTACTGATTTGTAAACCGAGCTTTCCTAAAAATATTTTCGAACAATTTGCGAGTAACTAATACTGAAGGTCGAGTTCGCAGTTGAATGTTTCTCTCTCGCAAAACAGTTCAGTTGTTTTTGATAGAATTTGGCAGGCATTGCTCTTTGTTGTAAGGAATCAGTTGAATAAACATCATCTAAAAGGCACGCCCTGTCTGAGTGCTTCTCATGATGCACCGTCACGCTTAGGAACTAATTATGTGAGAACGTTGTGCATTGATTGACACTCCACATTACGGCACTTGAATCGTAGTGCTTTTATCAATATGCCAGACTGAAGAACAAATTTGTAATCAGTCTCAAATTTGAACCCTTAGGAGTCTCTTACTGGGCACAGCCTTTAGTAATGGCATACCAAGCGCAGCAGATGATACATGGTGCAGGAAACCTTGAGTACCAAATAGAACAGTACCTTCAGTCCGGCGGTCAAGAGGTCGCAATCCTTTTGAGTGGCAAAACAGGTGTTGGAAAGTCTCACCTCACAAATGCGCTCATTGGAGAGGAACTCGCTGAGGAAGGAGACGATGTGGATCCTTTGACTGATGAAGTGAGTTTATCAGTTATCTCCTGCATCATTCTGTGAGATTTTATTGATTTAAGAATTACTTGAACACTCTCTGGCTAAAGTTTTCGGTGCAAACTGTTTTACCCCCATTCAACAGAATCAGGCCATTCGTACTCACATTGTAACTGCAAGATGCGCTTTCAGCAGTAACCTTTAAGTACCACGGTAAATACGACGACAAGAAACGTTTATTACAGCAACACGTAGAATGTGGCATGTGGTTGTAGATGTAGTCATAGATGTAGTGGCTGGGTTGCTAGCTAGCAGGAAAAGATAAAAAACTACACAAATAAAGTATTTCATGTGTCATTTCGTTCATTCATTCATCACGGGAACATTTGAACCCACAAATGACCAGCTAAAAAACACCGGCATCGCGAGGTCACGGGTTCAAACCCCGTTGAAGTCCTGAATTTTTTCAGGCTTCTCTACGCAAATGCTAATTGCGTTCTTAACTGCGACGATCATAGCTTCAGTTGATTAAACTGAGTTTATATACACGAAAACGATTTTTCTCAGCATGCCTGCGTCACATTCTAGAACGTCCATCTCTATCTTGGGGAGTCGATAAAAACGGGAACACAGACATTCCGGAACATCGCAAAATTATGCTAATTCTTAACGTATAAAATTACAAAGAAAGTAAAATAAACTGGTTATGTTTACAAATATGGAAGAAACAATATATTAGTTGGAAGTTGGGCAGAGGAAAGGTTCTGGGATACCATACCACCTCTTTAAAATGTCGGGGGGGGGGGGGTAGCTAGGTATCCCAAGCCCGCTAACCCAGCCAGCTTTGAATCGACAAAATTCACAATCGTGGCTAATTCCTAGACCGTCCACAGCCCCTTATTTCTCGTCTGGTCGAAGAGGTGGACTGCCGCCATCTTGGTTTGTTATGACTGTTACACTATGTAAATCTCACACCTTCTCACTAGCACCTATCGCACAGCACGCACAACCATCTAATTAGCATAAAGCACTAGCAGCGCGCATTTATATAGGCAGTTATTAGGCAGTTATTCAAATAAAGATCAGTTCTTCATAACGCAAACTTGAGTAAACAACATGGTGGCAGCAGTGCTGGTTGATCATTTCTCAACGGATATTTGGATTTAGTGATCTACTTGTAAAGTTTTTCCCCGGTTTAAACCAAAATGACTTCGAACACACCGTTTCCAGAATTCAAAACAACAGGAGATGAAGAGCACGACCTTGAAACCTACATCGAGGATTTGATAGATTACTGCATAATACAAAATTGGTATGATACAGTTGTTGACAATTTTAAGGATCTTGGCAAGATTTTGGGGGATCCTTGAACATCTTGGCAAAGATTTCTGAGGATCCCTGTTAAGATCTTTATCAGGATCCTCGAAGATCTTAGAAGATCCTTAAAAGATTTTCAACGGGGGATCCCACTCATGATTAAATGTGGTAACAGGTTCGAGAACCTCTCCACACATAAGAACTGCCGGTAAAGTTATCCAGGCTCTTTTGGACTGGAGCTAGACGTATAAATGAGCACTGACCAGATGCTGCTGGAGTTCACCTCTGGCCATTGGACGGGCATCACCTCCATGTGGAGGTTTGAATGCTCTCACTTGCTTCATGTCACAAAAACCGGGTTTAATCTCGTGCAATGTTGGCCACTTGGCAATTTACCTTGATCAAGAAGGAGAATTCAAGAATCAGCACTGAATTACCGTGCTTTTATTCTTGCCAGGTGACCCCTTATGAATTTGTGAGGAATAACGTGAAAATTATGGTGTTTGACACTCCAGGATTGGCCGATACACGAGGAAAGGACGAAGAATACCTCAAGAAAATCGAAGCAAAAGTGAACAAATTCGATTTGTTCCTCTTCTGTATGGAGTTGAACACCACAAAATTTCGTGACGACGATCTGGAAACAATAAAGAAGCTCACATCGACATTGGGTGTGCAGCTTTGGGACCATGGTGTGGTGGTTTTAACGTTTGCCAATGAAGTTCTCCCTTCACCGAGTAAGAAAACAAAAGGTGTGTCTGAAGAGGACTTCTTTCAAAACCGCGTTCGAGCTTTTAAGAAAAAGATACAAGGCACTCTTATCAACATTGGAGTACCTGAAGAAACGGCCATGTATGTCCCATTTGTTCCAGCTGGAGACCTCAGCGAGCCAAGACTTCCAGACAGAAATAATTGGCTAACAGCGTTCTGGGTTACAGCGTTCAAACGAATCAACGGGAATGCAAAGTCAGCATTTCTGATGGCCAATGCCGATCGCCTCGCACCCGAAGAAAACGTGAAAGAGGATGATCCTTGTCCGTCAACCAATGCTTTGTCAGAGGAGGAAAATCGGGCCATGAAAATGTTGAAGCAACAGTTGCAGGAAGTGTCCTTTGAAGAGAAACTGAATAGATGCCTTCTTCAGCCACGGGTTTATGATGATGATGGGAAACAGGCCTCCTCTCTGGACAACCAAGCTATACAGAAGAAGGGTGCTGCTCCTATCAAGCTAGATAAGTCGTCCACACAAGATATTTTCCAAGAGATGCTTGAGCGAAGTAAAAACGGAAGTTTGTTCGACCAATTCTTCTTCCCCTGGATCCTTAGATTGCTTCGAAAGATATTAAATCCTCGTAAACCACATTTTATAAAAGATAAGCCGGAAGAGAAGTCAAAATCAGATGCTATAAAGGATAAGCCGGAAGAGAAGTCAAAGGATTGTGGCGAGGAACAGTGGAAGGAAATAGACGTCACGCAAGGAGCGACTGCACTCCAGGGCTAGAACATTCATGATCAAAAAAATGTTCTAAGCCTTTGAAGACAAGTCATAGTATCCACGATAGAGCAAAACTGTCGGGAATTAAAGGACGAGTACAAACTGTCATCGTTTATCACGCGTATAATTGTGAGCATAACTACTAACCGAAACTATGACCAGGAATAGAAGTTAATCGTCTAATTTTAATTAGGTCCAAGCAGAAAGCTTGAAACAGCTTCACCCAGCCAACCAGTAAGAACGCTTAGAATAAAGTCGGTTGTTAAAGTTGTGTCTGATTAGTTCATGTGAAAAAAGTATGAAATATTTCAGTGTGAAAAATGAAGATCAAGGATATCAGGATCATATTCAGGCGTTTAAAGAGAGGCCGACTAGTCTAAGAATGTTCATTATATAAATTGATCTCTTGTGTGTTGTATAAAGTCGAGACGAGTATGTATGTTTAGCCAACGTGATTAACCCTTTAACCGCTGCCTACAGTGACTTTATAGATTTCACTCTGGCTAACACCAGACGATTTTACTCGTCACTGGCCTGGAGTACTCCTTGGACAAGAAAGGGTTTTTAAAGTGCCTATAACCTCCAAAAAATTTTTTCGCCTAATTAAATCTTCTTATTGAGGTGGGAGAAATGTCGCAAAAATTTTTGAATTTGGTTAAAACCTAAATTTTTTATGAATTTTTAAAGTTGGCTTTGTCAAGAACACGACCGAGCATACGGGAGAATGGGACTAGTGACGTCATTTCAGGCCATTGCAAGCGTCGCTCCAGTGGCTCTCCAGTTGTTTTTCTATGCGGGATAAAGGGCAATAAGGATTGGTCTTTTGTCGAAAGAACTTTTCGTTGCCTCAACAAAATTTCGAATATTCAAAGGTCATCATAATGTCGTCTAGCGATGGTAGCTATGTCTCTAGCTCGGACTCGGAGGCCGCAGAAACGGAGGTCGAGTACGACTTAGAGGTTGAGGGTTCATCGAACTCGACCGAACACGAAACCTCAGATGACGAACCAGGGGATGCCTATGCGAATGAGCCGATGGCAGATGAGGAATGGCTGGCTCAATATGAAGAAGAAAGAAAAACGGAGGAAGAACTTGAAAACAAGCTTCAAAACCGATTAAGTGGAGCAGAGGACATCAAAGAATGGTTAGTCTGCATTGTTTTGTGTTGCTAGCGACGCGCCATTTGCGAGTTTACGGTTGTCAGGTACTTATTGATTATACTATTAATTTTAGCTAGTCTTCGTTGTAAATCTTCATCGGTATTTTGTTGCTTAGGTGTCATTGTGGCAAATGCCGCCTTGCACGTTTGCAGAACATCAGCGAATGCTATTGCTGTTGCGAGTTAGACGGATGCGTCGAAGCTTTGGAGAGCGACATTGTCATTCACGATTTTCCCCAAGGCACCAAGCTTACCTGCATCACCCAGCATCCTGGATTTAACCCCGTTTGCCTCCAGAAATGGAGCCTTAGATTGGCAGCGGGCAAGTACAGATTGAAAAGCAAGAAAACGTATAAACAGACTGGATCAGAGGTAAGGTAAGTAACTTTTGTATGATATATTCGTCAATTGTGCTCACTTGATAGCTGCACGCAGGTTCAAGATGCTGTCGAGAAAGGCTTTGCTGACGTTATTAAATTTGAAGTCAGAAATTAAAATCCAGACGAGCGGATCTTGAAAAGTTAATGCTTGTTATGTGTTCGGAGCTCGAGAAAAGTACATTCCATGTTGGTGACACGTAGTAAAACCAGGGGCACCGAACATCAATCAATACTTATCCTAAATAAATGCGAAAATAAAAACCTCACTGTAAGCAGAAATCGACCTAGTACTTTAACTTAGTGTGCCTGTTTTACTACATGTAACTTGCCAAAAGCATTTGATTATTTTACATTTTTAGCGAAGCATAGAGTAGTTTCTGGTGATATGTTACATCACCTTCCAGCAGTTGAATAAATTGACCTTGAAAATTATATTCGTTCTATTCCCGGCTGTATTGCACCGGAAGATTTTCAAAGGCCTCTTTACATGTGATCCTTGACAATTAGTTGACACTCGAGCTGTGTTTTACTGCGGTTAAAGCGTACAGTCCAAAACAAAAAATATGACTGCCGTTGTTTTGTCCAGATTCCCACTACTTTAGTCTTCATGCTTTGTCCTACTACACTCTAATAATATACCTTACCTTTCATTTCCAAATGTTGTTCTTAGGGACATGCCGCTGTACATTAACATGACATCTGCTTTTTTATTTGCAGTTTTTTAAGGAGTGTTTCCTATCGGGAATTTTCTCGGCTGGTTTATGGATTCTTGGGGAACAAGAGGTATCCTTTGCCAGCCTGTGCATACGATGCCATCAGGAAAACATTTCCTTGCTCAAAGGATGAAGAGTTCACTGGATTCAAGCTAGATGAGGATGCCATTTAAAATCCTCCATTTTAACTCCATGAAAAAGGCAATGAAACTTGTATTTTACAAGTTATTTCGAATTTACATGTTTCTCATAGACATCAGGCACTCTTGTAACAAATAATTCTTGCTATGAAACTGGCCACAACAGTGGTGCTTTAATTTTCTATAAATAAAAAGTGAAATTCCTGAAACTATTGTTTTCTTTGGTTCTTGGGGCAAGTGGTAACTTTATTGTGTCCCTTAGTTGGCTGTCCACAAAGCGGGCATTTTGGTGGTGCTTTTTTCTTCTTGGCTGCTGCTTACGTGTTTCTAGGAGCTTGTTCCTGAACTTGATCCACTAAAAAGTAATGAAATGTCACATATATTTAATATCACCCTCCACCACAGATGTGATGGCATAAAAAAAAAGCATGTTTGCAAAGAGATGTGTGTGGTTTCAGAATATTTCTGACTTGGTGTGGGCACAAAATAGGGCAGATCTGAAGGCATATAATTGAGTGATAGTTTACAGATTATGGCCCCCTACAATTTCTATTTCCTTAGAATATTGGGGTTTTCTGTAAGGAGCTCCTCTGGAAAATGGAAAATCCATTAAAACTTTTACACAGTTATTTACATTTTTCCTTTGACACCTCCACCCCACAATTCCTTCTGCAGGTAGCTGGGTTGGGGGGAGAGAAGTAAAGGTCTCTGAAGTCCCTATACAACATGCTGCTGCTTGTCTCCCATGCCAACCCTTTTCCCCAAAACAAGTGAAACAATTGAATCTGTGCTTTCTTACCAGGTGTGGTAGGGGGGACATCTTCCACAACCTTCTTACTTCTGTCAGTTTTTTTCTTTACTGCATCAGTTTTGGACTCCCTCTGCAGCATTGAGTTCATTGGCAAAGGAGTTAATTCCTTTAATTTAGCTACAGCCCCTTTCAGATCATCACTGGATGCACTGAGAAACATTTGAAAGATTTCTTCCACATAATCTAAAACCAAGAGGAAAGCAGAAGAAATGAGTTCTATTACATCAAGGTTTACAAGTTGGATTTGGAGGGTGGGGGAGTGATTCTGGAGGGCACTTTCTCACTATTCAGCCTTTCTTCGCAATATCCTAAAATGAAGGAAAGAAAACTGGGGTGATTCACTATTAATTTTCACTGTAAACTCACCAAAGTTCATGGAGATTCTCACGTCCCGCACAGTGGCTTCACCATTCTTGAATTTTGGGTATGTGAATTTCAACTGTCCAGTGTTGTCAGAGTTTCGTCTTTTCACATCTCTGTGCAGATTAAAGTTGAAGTGCACAGCAGCAAGAATATGCCTGCAGGAGAAGACATTGCAATGTTACAATTTACATTGAGTTGGTGTATGATGAGAGAAAATGAGCTATACAGAGAGAAATAATAGTCTCAACAATAGTCTAAACAATAGTCTCAACAATAGTCTAAACAAGGACAGCTCAACAGAGATTCTACCTCCTCATTTGCATATTCGAGATCCCGTGAGAGAGAGCGCATGCGTAGTGAAGATCATTACAACGTTGTGATTCAGTGGAGATCTTCCGAAGATTTTTTGCTCGTAGCAAAATCCACAGAAATCTTTTGCATCGTTCACCGGAGGTACCTTCGGATTACAAGCGAAAGTTTGTACATGTTTACGGTGTGTATTGTGATCGAAAAGTTTAGCTGAACAGATTTGTAATCTTGTTTATCGCGGTCATGTCATTAGACCACGCGACCGCCATTACAACTGCAGACGGAAACTGCACTGTTGTACAAGTTGATGTACATGATACAGCATCACCTGCTGGTGCAGCAGGGGAAAAACAAACCCGAAAGGGAGTGACAACTACCC
>BLFK01000735.1:3798-8798 GCA_014634185.1 Astreopora myriophthalma
CGCCACCCACAGACTCCAGGAATGGGATCATCAAGGGGTTTAAATTGTTCTTTAGAAGGAAAGGCTCTGATGAAAGACTAGTTGTTCTACAGATTGAAAATGCTTCAATTCACACAGAAACTGTTACTGGGTTGGATAAATTTACAGAATACGAATTCCAGGTGTTGGCCTTCACTTCTGCTGGTGATGGACCAAAGAGTTCTCCTCGATTTGCAAAAACGAAGACAGATGGTAAGTGAGGGTTATTAGCATAAAGCGAGGCATTATGTGATTCAATCATTGAGTGCATTTTGGTCAAGGCCTTGGGTCAGCATTGCATACAAAACGGTAAACCACATAAGCTATTTCAATAAAAGTTGTTGGGTATAAATAATAGTAATAATAATCATAATCATAATAGTAATAATCTATTATTCATCCTTCTTCCCATATCTTACAAAGCAGTGCAAAGATTGTAACTATTGTTTGTACTGTCAGTGTTGCATTGCTCTGTCATTGAGAGAAATGATTATGAAGTGCGGTTTTTAGAAATGAACTAAAGAAGTGATCCTCACACTTTCTGGACAATTTAAGCAATTGTCTCTTATATACACTCGAAAAACCGCACTTGAAAAACTTATATGCACTTGAAAAACCGCACTTCATAATCATTTCTTTCATTCATCATTCCTTTCACGGGAAAACATGCATGAGCCCAACAAATTGACCTGCTCTCTGTTACTTTTGAAACGCTCCCTGATTTTAAGACATTTTCTAGTAACAATCAATAGCTTTTGTTTCAGTAGAACGTGCTCAAATGTATTACGCATCGGTTAGGAATTTGCAGTTTCATGCTTACTCAAAGCTAAATTCGGGTAGGAAATGAAACAACACTTCTAAGATGTAGTTTACACGTTTCAAGTAACGCCCTAGGCATAATCACGTATCCGCGCGTATAAAAGGCGACTCGTAACAACCGTAATCGTTAGTTATTCCGCAACTAAGTACTGTAACTACTTTAATAATAGAGTAAGTATTGTAACTATATATATCTGGTAATGTTTGTTAGTGTTGTAAGTATTGTTTAGTATTAGAATTAAAACAAAAACAAACAAACAAACAAACAAACATGAAAACAGGGACTGAGTAAAGCAGGGTCTGTTGTGATACGTTGTCTTTGATACAGTACATTCTTTTGTTATATCTGTTAATTTTTAGTTCCCTCAGAAGCTCCCATTGGGTTCACAGTGACTGTGAGCAATTCTACAAGTGTCATAGCATCTTGGCAGCCACCTCCCCCAGAGTCCAGAAATGGAATCATCACAGGATATAAATTGTTCATCAAAAAGAAATACTCTGAGGAGGAAGCAGTCGTTCCTTTTTTCCTCAATGCCACCTCAATTCACACACAAGCTGTTACCGGATTAGATGAATTCACAGAATATGAATTCCAGGTGCTAGCCTTCACATCTGTCGGTGACGGACCAAACAGTTCTGTTCGATTTGTGAAAACAAGGGAAGATGGTAAGGGGTATAACGTAACGTTTTCTCGTGGTTGCATTACCCCTCTTGAGTATATTGCAACGTATGTTGTACCGGGGGAGATCTACCCCTGTAAAACTGCTGATGTAAAGCTGCCATACAGTGCTTCTTAGAGATTAATTAATTAACTGACCGACCGACCAGGGTGTTCATTAGTCGTCGGAGATTGGAGAATTCTTCAGCTACTACGTGGAACCCTCTGGCTAAATGTTGATGATGTGTAAGTTATTTTTATGAAGATTGTCCTGTGAATGCTATCATCCTTGCTACTTCAAATGTTAATGAAAACCCTGACTGACCCCCCAAACGACAGACTGACAAACTAACAGATTAACTGAGTGACTGAGTGACTGAGTGAGTGACTGACTGAGTTACCACCCAAGCCATCGACTGACCGGCCGTCCGACAAACCGACCGACGAACTCACTACCCCCCCCCCACCCCACCAAATGACTGACATGCTGAAGGTGACCAACGGACTGACTGCCTGGCCGACAGACCGATCGACCGAGCAACCAACCAACTTACCAACAGACCAACTAACAGAGGGACAAGTGGCTGGTTTGGTGATTGAGTAGTCGTTAATAGGTCATTTCCGGGTTCACGTCAGCCTCTTTTCCCAATCGAGGCTAAGTGCTAACGTTTCCTGCTGGTAAATAGTTCTACTTTGCAAACAAAAAAAAAACAAAAACAAAAACAAACAAAAAACACGTCATTTTCATAAGGAAGACTTCGCGCTTAGACTTGCATTAAAAAAGAGGCTGAAGTCAACGCGGAAATGGCCTATTGATTGCTTGCTTGTTGCTGATCAAGCAATTACACATTTAATCACAGGTCGATATATAGCGATGATTGATCTGTTTTCTTTCTTATCTGTCAGTTCCCTCAAAGGCTCCCAGTGGATTCACAGTAACTGCAAGCACTTCCACAAGTGTTATAGCGTCTTGGCAGCCACCACCCACAGACTCCAGAAATGGGATCATTAAAGGGTTTAAATTGTTCTTTAGAAGGAAAGGCTCCGATGAGAAGCCAACTATTCTATTAATTCCCAGCGCTTCTATTGACACAGAAACTGTTACTGGGTTGGACGATTTTACAGAATACGAGTTCCAGGTGTTGGCCTTCACCTCCGTTGGTGATGGACCAAAGGCTTCTCAATTTGTGAAAACAAAGAAAGATGGTAAGTGAGGGTTATCAGCATAAGGCGAGGGATTATGTGATTCAATCGTCCTGTGCGTTTTGTCGAGGCCTTAGGTCAGTATATTGCGTACAGAGCTGGAAACCGCAAAAGCTATTTTATTAAAAGTTGTTGGGTGTGAATAATAATAATAATAATATTAGAAATAATAGTAGTGATGATGATGACGATGATGATAACTTGACGAAGTGAGATGGTACAGATGTGTCTAGTACTGTGAAGGACTGTTGTTGATGACATTGACTGGCGTGGTGTGAGCTAGGCCTAGTTGTTTGACGCAGGTGGGGCAACTTACACCGTGTCAACTTACAGGCTTTAAAAGGGCTTAATCGAGGGTTAGCCCTAACCGTGCTTCGAACAACTGGGCCTTTGCATTGTCTGTTTGTGAGACGCCCCAGAAAACAGCGACTATATACGGACCCTTACGAGGTGGGCACTGCTTAGAAAAGAAACTAAGTACTAAGACAAAGCTCAGTTTCAGTAAGAACAACAACAAAAGATACTTAATCAGACGCATAATTCATAATTAAACACGATACCAGCCAAGGCTTCTATTAGATGGGATTCTGAAACGATGAGCAACCTGCAGCATGAAGATTTAGAGAAAACATTACGGAACTGCTGTCAACAGTAACCTGCAGCTTACAAGGCATACTGATGACGCTAACAGAACAGAGGAATTTTGAGTGATAATAAACAGAGACACGTTTGACTAAGAAAAGTAGATCGAAACGCATCAAGTTCTTTTCACTGTTTGCCGTCCTCGCAGCCAATAACACCACTTACCAAAGCTCGTCTAATAGACGTCTCTACTTACCAATCAGGTCTATAACAAGAGTATTTGCACCATCCAGTGAGAAGATAATGATATGTTGACTCAATCAATGTCATCAAGCACCGTACTTCCCAGGACTGCGCTCACCTGGGTGATCTTACTTCATTAAGTTTTGCCGTTAAATCTTTTGTAATTGTCTTTTATCCGTTTTCGGTCATCAGTTCCGTACGGTGGTGGAAAAAGCCACAAACATTGGTCTGTGTGATTTAATAAGCTAGCGCGGGCTACAGCTGGGATTCCTCAAAGATATTGAGAACAACCCATAACGCCTTAGCATGTTCGGGCATTAAGGGCGGGAAAATGCGTGTAACCAAGTCCCAGTTGGACCGGGTTTTCTTTCTGATTGGGTAAAGCAGGGAGAGTTTTTGGGTAGTGGCTAAATGTAGTAATGCCAAGCCAAAAGTAAGCTAATGCGAGATGTTGCAGTTGTTCTTAGAGGAGATGTTGAAACACAAAGACTTATGTATACTTTGAACCAGTGTAATTCAAAGTGGACAGACTGCAAATAATTATAGTTGCTAGAAATATCTTTAAGTCGTTAACTGTTCAACAGTAGGATGCCTAAAATGTGTGTAATTCCACAATTGGTTTAAGCTCCGTTAATGATGGCGAATTTTTTTAGACACCCCAGATCGTTTCCCGGTGAATATTCTGACGCTGGCTCTCTTAATTGGTGGTATATCTTTGTTAACTATTCTGCTCATTGCTGTTACATGCTACAAAAAGAAAAGGAAGGAAGGTCAAAAGAAGTGGTAGGCTTTTATTTTAGTTTTGTTCTGCCTTACCTGGTGTATGAACAACCCGTCACTTATAAGAGAATGAGTGGTGTGATACTTCTTTATATTTAACAAATAAAGTATACACGGCTTAGGCTTCTTCATTTGCTTTATGACATAGAGGTAATATGGCGAAAGACAATAAAACACGCTTTTTCTATGTTTTATACTCTGATAAAACATGGGTTTTTGACCAATCAGAGCGCGCGTAGGATCCTATCTATATTATAAAATGTGATAAATCATCGGCGCAGTCTCAATGGTTATAGCTAGTCCTGTAGTTGAGGACGAACATATTTGCTGATGACAATTACTCATCTCGACCTTTACAGCATAAAACAAATAGATTCCATTTCGCCACGCATATCCAAGAAGACGTCAAACGAATTTCACATTTTAGTCACCTTCTTCATGTTGATACATTGGCAAACATTTGATTTTGCTTTCGGTTTTGCTTTTATGAGGACCGCAAAGGACCTCCAGTTATTGAATAGCTGTGAAATCCCTCCAATAAGAACAGAATTTCTAGAAGAATTGGGTCAAGGCGCATTCGGGAAGGTGCACAAAGCAAAACTGATAGACGGTTTGGAGTACTTTGCAGGCAACGCCCCAGACTGGAGAAACAAGAATTCCAAGCAGAAGATTGTTGCTGTCAAAGAATTGCCTGGTG
>BLFK01000735.1:36804-44304 GCA_014634185.1 Astreopora myriophthalma
ACATTTTCGTTTGGTTTTTTTTTCTAATGGCAAAGCGGCAATGGCAATAATGCAGGCAGAGGCTTCCGTAATGCAAGGTTTGATTATACCCCACTTTCAAACAGCCCTGTTTTTTTAACCAGAGATGGACCATGAAGTGTTGTACCAGTATTGGGGGCTGGTGTCAAATTATGATTGGTATAACCATTAGTGGACCATTAAGTTTCAGTCATATCAAGAGGGGTGTTAGTATTAGGAGGGTAGCCTCAAATTATGATCGGCAACAACTGACAGACCATGGAAGTTATGTCATATCAGTTGGGTTGTGGCATAATAAGGGTGGTGTGTATTACAATTGGTGAAAACTAGTGGACTATAAAACTTCAGTAGTATCAAGGGGTTGGTAGGCTTAGTACGCTAGTGTCAAATCCTGTTGGGAAACAATTGGCAGACCAAGAAATTCCAGTGGTATCAAGACCCTACTAAGGGTGGCAGTGGCATTTGGAGGCTAACATCATATCATGATTAGCAATTGTGGCAGGCCATTAAATTTCAGTCTTATTATTTAAGGGGGTGGTAGCATTAGGAGGGTAATATCCGGTGATAATCAGCAGTCATAGATAGGCCACAAAATGATTTCTGTCTAGGGGTTGGTAGCAATTTTGGGATGGTGTCAAATTATGATTGGCAACAACTGGCTGACCATGCAACTTTGGTTGTATCAAGAGGGTAGTAGCAATAGGAGGTTAAAAATAATTTACTAGTATTAAATTTATTGGAATTATGGGGCTGGTAGCATTCCGAGGATAGCTTCAAGTCATGATTGGCAATCACTGGTGGACAATAAAATTGCCTGAATATGTATCAAGGGGTGGTCAGGGAAGTTTCATGTTATGATTAGCAATAGCTGGCAGACCCTAAAACTTCGGTCATATCAAGTAGGTGGAAGAATTTGGACAGTAGCATCAAATTATGATTAGCAATAAGTGGCAGACAATGAAAGTAAGTCTTATCTGGAGGGTGGTAGTGTTGGAAGGGTAGTGCCAAATCATGATTGGCAATCACTGGCAGTCCATGAAATTCCAGTGGTATCACGTGGGAGGGGGGTAGCATTAGCAGGGTATCATCATAAGGGGATGGTAGCATTAGGTAAGTCTTATCTGGAGGGTCGTAGCATTACAAGGGTAGTCCCAATTCATGATTGGCAATCACTGGCAGTCCATGAAATTCCAGTAGTATCAAGGGGGTGTGGTAGTATTAGCCGCGTAATGTCACATCATGATTGGCATTACTGACAGGCCATTAAATTCTTGTCATAGCAAGGGGATGGTAGCATTAGGTGAGTGGTAGTGGACCATGAAATTCCAGTCATATCAAAAGGGTATTATTATTTGCCACAAACAGAATGGAGGGGCAACCGAAACGAAACATGGTGCAGGGCCTCAAACCATACTAGGCGATAAAGATCAATGACAGTTTTTTGTAATTTAAGTTGTGTTAAGTTGTAGATAACCCAAAACATGTGGTCGTTGGTCACGTTTCCGTTGACAAGACAGTTCAATCGATGGTAATTTGAGATTAGAAGTTGGCCAGGCATTTGTTTAGGACACGAATAAGGTTTAAATAACTATGTGGTCACATTCCTGGGTGGTTTGGGTGAAATGGATCAGTATTTCTTAGGGTTTTTTTTTTGTTTGGTTTGTCTGTTGATGTTTTTTTTTTTTCAAAAAGAAACAGCGTGCACGCGCTTTAGGACGCAGCTTACACGCAGTTAAGGCATCGTCACCATGGGCTAATACGGTACTTTATAATTTTAATTTTTAATAATAATTTAATATACTGTTCAGTGCAACCTCAAATGCAACGCACTTAAAGTTAAGCGCGTTCCTAAATTTACATTGCGTTTTCAAACTGCTTTAATGCACCAAACTTATCTGCAATTTTATGCCCGAGGCTTGGGGGTACCCTGGGATGGGGCGTGGACTCTCATATAGACAACGATGACAAAAGTGCAAAGAAGCTTAAAGGAAACTGTGCACTATGAACTGGCTTAGAACAGTTATAATTATACAACGAAAGGAAGACGTCAAAGGGACATGCACTATACGCATCAAAAGAAGCTTAGTCACCACTGAATAGCTGTTACACCGAGATGACTGAAATCCTCCCAGTCGTTGCTCGCCCCAGGAGTGGATGCCAAATACTGTTATTATTTGATCCACGTAAGACTTGACAAAGTATTGATAGAATTAAAGACACCGAGAAGACGACAGCGACGAATGATGAAAAATGTATAATTGTGACCATGCAGCTAAAGAAAAGTGAACTATGAACTGGTGCAAGGAGGATAAGGTTCATGCAACAAACATTTAAAGTCCAACACGCGTTCACTATACGATTCAAGAAAATTACTCATCACTCAGTGGTTGATGTTCAGAAATAACTGATTTCTTCATCGGCGTTGCTCGCCCAAGTTGGGGACTTCTACAGGAAAATACAGTTTTTATTGAACTCACCTACCACTTAACGAGATATTTATAGATCAAGGAGACATACAAAAAAACGAGACAAATGACAAAAAATAATCTTGATTATAACGATGACGATGACTATGGCCACGACAATGGGCATTTTTTTAGAGGGTTTAGGATTAGAAGCAGAGTGGTGCAAAGTTTCCTACTGTGATCAAACATCCCATCCCATCCTTGGGTAAATCTCCTCCCACCTCTCTCCCTCCTCTCTCCCCCCTCCCGCCCCCTCCTTAGGCATAACATTGTTAAGTACTTAACTTTGAAAAGCTCCTATTTTTAATCACCCTACGCGCTTGTGATGGTTTCTCTTTTGCGTTGACTAATTGTACTCGAGATAGCTCTTTTTGTCCTGCATTTTTTTTTTGACCTTGAAATGTCTGGGTTTTTTTTTTTGGTATTTGAAACATTGAAATGCCGGTGGTCTTTATGTAGACCCAAGCAGGTTCGTTACATCTTGGTTGCGCTGACGGTATAAGTAATAAGGACCTATCCGCACTGGATTATGCTTTGCTTACACAAAAGCGAGCGAAAAACTAAGGCGAAAAAGCAATGTTTCGGTTTCAGGATGGCACCTTTGTCACGGGAATTAAGTAAATATACTGTGAGTGTAATAAGTTATGCCACATGCGAGAGTAAACATTTCAGCACAGATTGAATCAGATTCCGGGTTAGGTCCGGTTTTAGGATTTCGTGCACCAAACAATCAAACTTATAAGGGCCACTATCGCAGACAGTCACATTAGGCAGGCCACTGACACTTCTGCACTCAAGCAATAGAACTAAAGACAGTCGCCATGACGACTCCTCTGCGAGACGACAACACTAGCCAGACTAATAATAGTCCCAGAAAGAAGCAGTTGACAAAACATCACTGTTATTTATGGACTACGTTTACTAAACAACAGTTAGAGGGACTGATCTCCAAGACAATCCGCCACTGGACAGACAACTGACACCCCTTTACTCACACTCCCATACTCACATCATTTACTCACAACAGTGTGTTCAGAGACTGCTTTAAACCAGACAATCACCCTAGAAAGACCACTGACACTCCGCCCTAGAAAGACCACTGACACTCCGCCCTAGAAAGACCACTGACACTCCGCCCTAGAAAGACCACTGACACTCCGCCCTAGAAAGACCACTGACACTCCAGCACACAAGCCACCCACTAAACAACAGTCGTTAATTTTAGGGACTACAGTTGTAGGCAATCACACTAGGCAGCCCAGCCATACCACTGCAATGACACCATTTGCTTAAACGGTCTGTTTATAGACTACTTCAACTCAGACAGCCACTTAAGAAGGCTACTCACACTTCTGCACTCAAATCAATAAATGCACAACGATGTGTTTACGGACTGATCTCGCCCAGACGATCACACCAGACCGACTAAGTCAGTATAATACTGCATTCAAAGCATCTGCCAACAACAGTTGTTTTTATGGACTGTTGACTCAACCAGTTATAGGGAGCGATTACTTACACTCCCGCATTCAAACCATTGACTAAGCAACAGCCTGGTCAGGGAAGTAATTCACAAAACAGACGACAGAACTCTTGCAATCGAACCAGTTACTAACATCAGTCTGTTGAGGAACTATTCTCAGTGGATGACACTCCTGAATCACACAGTGTGTGCCAAAGAACAGTCAGACTTTTGTTACTCTTTCACTCAACCATTCACCTCACGACCGTTTGGAGACCACTTTTATCCACATGATAGCACCAGAAAAACAACGCATACCCCTGGGATCAGAACATTCTAGGCCACCTTAGCACCTCCGTGACCCAGTTAATCCCTCCACTCAGACAATCTGTACTCAGTTTTTCAAACCATTTTGCTGAAATTAAGAGGCATAACTTGTTACACTCGTAGAATATTTACTTATTTACCTTGACAGTTGCGTCATGATGGCCCCTAAATTAGGGCATTAAGGCACATGCATCTGGGCTTGCGATTTGCGAAGTTGATTGAGCTCGAGGCAGGACGGCTGCGCGCGCCTTTTAAGATTGCAAAGTGCGGAGGGTCCTTAAATTTTAAGGTGATGTTAATGCCTTGCATCTTGTGCCGTTAATATTTTAAGGGTTGAAAGCGAAAAAGGCGTCTGTGCTCTTTTGGGATGGTTGCTTGTCATTTTGTGAAATGTGCGATCAAATGGCGCTGGGGTTGTTCAGTTGACTCTCTTAAGTTCTATGCTAAAGTGAGGGTGATAGGTTGAAAAGCGGCCAAACTAAAATGAGTTTTCATCCTATGGCTCCCATTTTGCGTATTGGATTTGCGATAGTTCGCTGGAGGGCCTCAGCGCCGTTTGTTGCTCGGGATCAAGCCATCGCAAAAGTTACAGAAGCCTCTTTCCATTTCAACCCTTGTTTTGCTATCGAGATTACTAAGAAGTATTTCATCAAGAATTTTGATTCATGTCAACTCTCCCCCCTCTGATTATTCTCTTCCGGTCAACAATAAAAGTTCAAAATAAGACTGGAAGTATTTTACCCTATGGTGACCTTGAATAACCTTTCGGTTAAAAGACTTAGAAAAAATACGGCGTCCCAAATACGCATGCGCCGTATTTTTTTTAAAAAAGCAAGCTTTCAGTAAAGCGCGCGAGAAAAACTAAGTCTTCAGAATAGATAGAAGTAGAAAAGACAGCAACAAATAAAGTTGTAATTTTATTTTTCATTACGTAATATTCCAAGATATTCAATAGCAATTATAAGTTTTTATTTTTTTGTCTTCAAATTAAGTACAAACTAGTCATAATTTTTAAAAAAGTTGGCGCATGCGTACTTTAAGCGCCCGTATTTTTTCTAAGTCTTTTGGCGGGAAAATTTATCTACATTTGCACAGCGTTTCCCCTGACAACTATTCTGTCAAAAATATTTAAAAAGGCTTTGCTTGAATATTTTTTCCCACAAAAAATCCCAAGGAGGACATTAAAATCAACATGGCAAGCAAAGAAATGTTCACTTAAAAAAGAGTATCGATAAGAATGAATGAAAATCGTGTTTAACACTTAGCTTGTCTTCTTGTTGGTTATTAACCCCTGATCACGAAAAATTTCTTAGTTTCTTTTATTCTATTTCCCTTAAACAAGAAAATTGAAGTGAAATTTTGAAAATACCCCATGCCATGTTGTTTTTAATACTAAGACCTTCTTCTACTGGACATTTGTTCTTAAGGCGATAAAGTTGCGAAGTGCGTCGCCGAAGCACTATGCTCTAAAAGCCAGCCAAAATCGCATACATTTATTGGCTTGATGGCACCAGAAAGCGTGCAAAGGTTTATTGCGCACAAGAACTTTTATGAAATGCGATATGCAGGCAGATGTCCAGTAGATAACAGCCTTTTCCTCCAAATTAAATTACTTAATCATAAAACCCAATGTCTGCTTTCAGTGAAGTTCTCTAAAAACACTACAGTCACCTGCTAACCTTTCTCTTCCCACCCTTAAAAGAGATCACTTTTTTTCTGAGTACCCACTGACACGAAACAAGTGTTATACAGAGCAGTCTGAGCAAACCAAGACGAATTAAAAAAACGATTCCAATTTACTTTCTCGCACTAAAGTGGTTGACCATTTATTGCTCCACAAGTCGCCCGTTATAGAAATTATTAACGAGCTTAATGGAAAGTCTTAACTGTTATTTATTGTGCCTACTTGGTTAGGCTAGGCGATAGGTGATCTGTCTTAGTACGCGAAGCTTTTTCTCCTTTTAAAGAATATCCTTCTGGCATTTTCAAATATTTTTACTTTGATTTTATATATTTGCATGGGTGTTAAATAAAACGAACGCACCAGTCATGATCGAGTCTTCCATGATGTTGCAAGCATCTTATTCCAGGTAGAAATTGTTTCTTTACATTCATCAACTAAGTTAAAAGGAAAAGCTATTGTCATGAAACTCCTTGAAGTATGTTTAACTGCAATTTATTTCTTAGAGCATAAAAGGATATTCAAATTCTTAAAACTCTCCCGGTTGATTGAAACAAATTGTTCCTTAAACGATCGATTTTTAGTCCTTCGCTTGGGACAAGCGTTATACCAAACATCGTTGGCTGAACTGAGTGTGTCCCTTCTCCTTGCACGACATTATTGAATTACTGGCTGATTTACATCTTTATCTTTCAATATTATTCAAAGGAGGAAATAAATCCAGGTTGAAAGACAAAATCGTTTTAAAATTGTCATTAAATTTAAAGGAAAAGCTAACCAGAGTTTGACTTGAGTTCAAAATTAGATCAAACTTGTTTTTACCCTGAATTGATTTCGAATTCTAACCGAACCTTAAGTCATGCAAATAGGCCATTTGCTTGAAGGTGTAATTTACTGCCAAGACCAGAACGCTTTGATTCACCTCTATTGTAAGGAAAATTTGCATATTCCCAGAAGAGTACAAAAATCTCAATAAGAAAGCATTTGCACAAAGCACTCTGTTCTTGGTAGTAAAATGACACCGTCATTCAAATGGCCTATTGTTGAATTCTTAGTAAAGTGCTTTCTCAGTATAATTGTTTATACAGCTTGGTTTGCTTTTGTGGTCTGTATAACGTTTCTATATTGATCGACTCGGAAAAGTAAATCCCATCTTAAGAGCAAATACTTGACTGTAAACCAGACGTAAGGGTTCCATGAAGCAAGCTAAATTCTTCAGTTAGTGTAACGAACAAGAAGAGACATTTTGAGGCATGATCCGCAACGAGACCCAATTCACAGGCTACATCCAAATCATTCGCGAGGAGCCAGAGCCAGATAAATTTTTGTGCGGCACATCAAAGAATTTGGAACGTAATGGTAAATTCCTGGATCATTTTCTCCTGGAGACCAGAAACGAAAGTGTGAAAGAGCCGCGGGAGCCCAAACCACACGTCAATAAAGATAACACTCTGAGCTTTCAAAAATGCAATTAGAAAATTGAGATCACGTAGTGCAGCTTTATAATTCAAGAGTAAGCAAAAGCAACCGCAAACCCGAAAGAGTGA
>BLFK01000735.1:49304-50939 GCA_014634185.1 Astreopora myriophthalma
AAGTGCTTCAACCAAAACCGCCTCTAATTAACCAACAATCTGTAACGTATAATTCTTGAATGGAATCTGTGCGATGTGGAGTATGTCGGTTCCACAAGCCGGTACTTGGACCAAACTATTAAGGAACACCATCTTTCAACAATAGCAACGCCTTTAAAGAACGACGACGGTGTTAAAACCATTTGCAACTTTACCAGCAGCTTATCTGCCCTCAAGAAATGGTACGGAACACTCGACTATTCAATTTATAAGATGTTGTTCATAAAGAGTAATATATGCCAAACCTGTACACACAATCGGACTCCATCACCTCACAACTATATACTTAAACATACGTAACATGCACACCTGTTAACTACAACACTGAATATGTTAATTACCCTTGCACCGTATAAATTAGTCAGGATTCAAAATTTGAATTGAAATAAATAGGTAAGAAAATTTCAATTTTGCAAGTGGCCTGTGTACGCAAAGACGATGAATCTTTGATCAATTAAACACTGGGTGTAACCATTTGTACAAATTTCGCATTTCTTTCGCTGCCCTATTCTTACAGGCCACTATTAATGGACAATATCTAGTCTTTCACAATCGCAAGTGTTCTTTTTCATAAAAATCTTAGCTTCTTGGCAACATTAATTGAAGAAATGAATTGACTTTCATGAGCTTGCGTTCATATAGAAGTCTAACTGTTTGTTGAAATGTCTGACTTGTTTTTCTCTTCCTCCCTCTTACACGCTCATGTAATTGGTGCCCAATTGTATTCGTTTCTTAGATCAAGAAAAGAGGCCTGATCCTCCCTGGGAATCCCCTTTATAGTGCGCATTGGTGTTCAAACGGGTGGAAAGTAAACAAATAACTTTCAAATTATGATGACAACAATAATGTATAAATGTATTTTTGCTTTGCTTTTAGATTGAAGCAAGCGTGCTTTTTCGGCTGAAGCGATTAATGGTACTAGCGTATTCTTCATTTATTTTCAATTTTTGACTTACCCTTCTAACTCAAATAAAAATGTTTTTGTCCTATTAGCTAGTTTGAAGAACCGATGATCGACTAGTTAAATCCGTCAACATTGTAAATTCAATGACAGCCATCTGTTTACGTGTTAAACTGAGGCAATTTCAACAAAGGCAAGATGCCTGTGAAAAGGCGCAAGGTGGCTGAACACGGTTTTTAAGTGCTTATACTTCCACTAGTGCAATATTTAGGCTGTTCTTGCATGGAAGCTCAAAGGTGGTCACAAAAAAGCCCTACCACGAAGGTTTATATTTTTTACCGTTTGGCTGCTCTGCGGGCTGTTGCCATGGTAACGCATCCACATTCAAACAAGGGCTGAAGGATGATTTTTTCTCATTTATGCAAAATTCACTCGTTAGTTTTCTTTTCTTTGTTTTTCGCGGCATTTGGTTACTAAACAAACCCGAAAATATAGTAAGTGTAACAGCTGTTATGATTCAATTTTAAGAAACGAACTTTTCAAAATTTGCTGACTGCCGTTTTCTGTTTTTCTCAAAATTTTCTGTTATTTTTCAGGGTTTTTTTGTGATAGACCATTAATTTGTCGTTTGAAGTATTCTTATTCCAAATTTCTCTAAAATCTGACAACTGGCTCGCGAGAAATTGGGGAAAACA
>BLFK01000735.1:55892-58392 GCA_014634185.1 Astreopora myriophthalma
CTGTGCTTGTGGTTATGCTTGTGCTTATTGCACAAGTGGGAACCAAGGCGTGGTCGATCCTAAGAACAGTAGCGCATGTGTAATGCAGGGGTCAACACCTCTTAGCAGAAATAAAGCCTTGTCGGTCGGGGCAGTACTTTGGATGGGTGACCGAAGGGAAGTTCTTTTGAGCATTATGAAACCTCCCTATACCAACCAACATTTCCCATTCCGTTCGCTTTTTCCTAAGAAAATCTGGGTTGCTCATGAACCTAAGCTCTGAAAAAGACTGATCGCAGAAATGAAAGTCTTGCAAAGCTATTTGGGGATAGGAAAATTTACTAAGCATTTCCACAGAATAAATAGGCGATCTTCTGAAGAAGCAAATGCCTTAGAGAGTAAAGTTACTACAGGAATTTGCTTTAGCACGAACGGGCTCACTTTTCCTTCTATTTTACGGATGTCTGTTCCACTGCGAAAAAATACAGTTTCCCCGTTCATGTTGAAAAAATATTCTAGCACTAAGGTTCAACAACTTTTTTGCCCTCATTGACAATGTTTTGAAAAGGGTTCGAGGTCAGCGGTAATTTCTTGCTTCAAAATTTTAAACAAGTTCAAAGCTTTCGGCGGCCAACATAGTAGCTTGGTGGTGTAGTGGAGTAGGTTGTGGTTTTGGTACCACAGGTCTTGGTTCGAGACGTACATTTTCCGTTTTTAATTTTTTTCTTTTTCCCACGGGCGTTGTTTGAATTACTGAAAAACTACGCCTTGTAATGTAATTTCCAGGCTTAAAATATATCCTGAGGTTTGTTTTTGCCTCCAATAACGTTCTCATCCTAGCTGTACGCAGGGCGTTTTTGTCTATTAATAATATTTACCACCCTGGGCTGGTAAATCGCCGATGGCTCAGTCGGTTACGCACACAAGCTCACGAGCCGTGCATCGGGAAGCTGTCGGTTCCATATCCGGTCGGACATCTGGTTTTTCTTTTCTGTTTTCCTGGATTTTCGTTTTTCCATTTTTTCCCCCTTTTTTGCTCTTTCCAATGGCAACCGTTCGAAATCACGCAGGAAACTTGAGTGAAATGCTTGAAAAACGTAATAAATAACCTGTTCTTGTGGTTTTCTTTTCTTGTGCTTGTCAATTTGCATAACAAAAGTCGCTATGCAAATCGATGACGTACTTGTCAGCGATTGGCTCTCGTCATTCTAATCCATATGCAATACATATTGTAAAATTTTGCTCATTTTTCGCTGAGTGTGCTGGTGGAAATATCTGCTGCGGTGTCGTCTTTTGATTTGAACTTGTAACGGAACCTTTAGGCCTCCGGTTGGGACAAAAGCAATGCGGGAAACCTTCTCGTTATTTTACTCAAGGCCGGTAAGTATTACAATGAAATGATTATGAAGTGCGGGCTAGAAATCAACTGACGAAATGATCCTCACACTTGCTGGACAATTTAAGCAATTGTCGCATATGCCATATGACCAGGTCGTTGGTTCGAATCCCGTTGGAGTCACTTGAATTTTTCAAGTGCATATGCGACAATTGCTTAAATTGTCCAGCAAGTGTGAGGATCATTTCGTCAGTTGAAGTATTACAATGTTGCAAAACTTTTGCTTCAAGTTTCATTGAACGGCAAAGAAAGCAAATAAACTTTCGTTTGCGAAGTCAGCACGTGCAATGCGTCTCACCTCGTTCGCTTCACTCGAAGTTCAGTTTCAAACCAAAACTTTTTCTCTAGCGAAAAAATTCAGCCCTTGATTAATCTAACTTGAGGAATGAATATTGGTCGTCAACCGAATTTGCTGGCGTTTCGAGGGATAAATTGTTCAAGCTTCCCTGCAAGAAAGTTTTGTTGAAATTGCATGCATGTCAAAGTGTGAGATTCTTCTCGGAGTCGTGCGACTTGGGAATTTTGATGAACAAAAAAATAAATGGTGTTCTGCTAATTTTTGCTTGCAGGAAACTACCAGAGTGGAAAAGTTAGAAGGACGGAAATAGTGTCAACGCATCGCTATTTGAAGGTAATTATTACCTGTTTTATGACCATCGGTGCAATTGTAGTTAGAAACCTATTCCCTTCATTCAGTCTCAACTTAGCGTGTTTCATCCGATTAATCGTACTTCTGAATAATATTTTCAGGATCCTTCTTAAATGGGAGATTGCATTGAAGAGCGGAGCCAAGAGAAAAGTCTTCACTGGAAGAGCCGGGACGGGAAATCGACAAAGATAGGCTGAACAAACTCGTATAAGCTTGCATTAGAAGAGAACCAGTTCCTTGTGTAGGTTTGAACATGATTTGAATCAGAATTTCGATAGATACGCCGCGTTGCTACAGAAAATGTGAGTCTTGCTAGATCGGTGATGTGTCAGGCCTTCAACTATTGTCTGCAATGAGAAGTTGAACTGTCTACCGGAAGAGAGAATCAGGAGATGGGGATTCTTGACGCACCTGTATGGACCTTCAGCAGTTGGACGTGTGCAGGATTTCTTAGATTTAGTTTTTGACGAATCTAT
>BLFK01000735.1:63392-67239 GCA_014634185.1 Astreopora myriophthalma
TTACTTCAACATACTTAACATGAAAGAAATGATTATGAAGTGCGGGTTAGACATGAAGTGAAGAAATGATCCTCACACTTTCTGGACAATTTAAGCAATTGTCTCTTATGTGCACTTGAAAAATTCAAGTGCATACATATGCACATGTTAAGTACAACACTGAATATGTTAATTCCCTCACACCGTATATATTAGTAAGGTCGAAACCATGTGAAGTTCTACCTTAAAGTTTTATCTACATTTAATATAGTTGGTGTATTTCCTAGATGTTTTCAAAAAAATATAATTACAAAGGACTGTGCGAGTCAACTTTCATTTGCCAAACTGAAGGGGTTTGAAAGAGGGCGGGAGAACTTGGGTCCTTTTATAGTGCGCTTGGTGTTTAACGGTAGAGTTGCTACAAATCACTTTTACTTCCTAAGCTGCTTTTTATCTCAAGCACAAATGATTTAGATGTAGCCTGTGAATTGGGTCTCGTTGCGGATCATGCCTCCTTAAAATGTCTCTTCTTGTTCGTTACACTAACTGAAGAATTTAGCTTCCTTCATGGAACCCTTACGTCTGGTTTACAGTCAAGTATTTGCTCTTAAGATGGGATTTACTTTTCTGAGTTGATCAATAAAGAAACGTTATACAGACCACAAAAACAAACCAAGCTGTATAAACAATTATACTGAAAAAGTAAGAACTTTACTAAGATTATACCCTTGGTTTAAGTTAAAATCAATTCAACAATAGGCCATTTGAATGACGGTGTCATTTTACTACCAAGAACAGAGTGCTTTGTGCAAATGCTTTCTTATTGAGATTTTTGTACTCTTCTGGGAATATGCAAATTTTCCTTACAATAGAGGTGAATCAAAGCGTTCTGGTCTTGGCAGTAAATTACACCTTCAAGCAAATGGCCTATTTGCATCATGACTTAAGGTTCGGTTATAATTCGAAATCAATTCAGGGTAAAAACAAGTTTGATCTAATTCTGAACTCAAGTCAAACTCTGGTTAGCTTTTCCTTTAAATTTAATGACAACTTTAAAACGATTTTGTTTATGCCTTAGTGAATTGTTTGAGTGCGGGAGTGTAAGTAATCTTTCCCTATGACTGGTTGAGTCAACAGTCCATAAAAACAACTGTTGTTGGCAGATGCTTTGAATGCAGTATTGTACTGACTTAGTCGGTCTGGTGTGATCGTCTGGGCGAGAGCAGTCCCTAAACAGATCGTTGTGCATTCATTGATTTGAGTTCAGGAGTGTGGGTATTCTTCTTAAGTGACTTTCTGGGTTAAAGTAGTCTATAAACAGACCGTTTAAACAAATGGTGTGAGTGCAGTAGTATGGCGGGGCTGCCTAGTTTTATTGCCTACAACGGTAGTCCCTAGAATTAACGACTGTTGTTTAGTGGGTGGCTTATCTCTGAGCACACTGTTGTGAGTAAATGATGTGAGTGTGGGAGTGTGAGTATGGGAGTGTGAGTGTGGGAGTGTGAGTGTGGGAGTGTGAGTGTGGGAGTGTGAGTGTGGGAGTGTGAGTATGGGAGTGTGAGTGTGGGAGTGTGAGCATGGGAGTGTGAGTGTGGGAGTGTGAGTGTGGGAGTGTGAGTATGGGAGTGTGAGTATGTGAGTGTGGGAGTGTGAGTGTGGGAGTGTGAGTGTGGGAGTGTGAGTGTGAGTATGGAAGTGTGAGTAAAGAGGTGTCAGTTGTCTGTCCAGTGGCGGATTGTCTTGGAGATCAGTCCCTCTAACTGTTGTTTAGTAAACGTAGACCATAAATAACAGTGATGTTTTGTCAACTGCTTCTTTCTGGGACTATTATTCGTCTGGCTAGTGTTGTTGTCTCGCAGAGGAGTCGTCATGGCGACCGTATTTAGTTCTATTGCTTGAGTGCAGAAGTGTCAGTGGTGTACCTAATATGACTGTCTGGGATAGTGGCCCTTATAAGTTTGATTGTTTGGTGCACGAAATCCTAAAACCGAACCTAGCCTGGAATCCGATTCAATCTGTGCTGAAATGTTTACTCTCACATTTGGCATAACTTATTACCCTCACAGTATATATTTACTTAATTCCCGTGACAAAGGTGCCATCCTGACACCGAAACATTGCTTTTTTACCTTAGTTTTTGCTCGCTTTTGTGTAAGCAAAGCATAATATCCAGTGCGGATAGGTCGTTAATACTTATACCGTCAGCGCAACCAGGAAGTAACGACCCTGCTTAGGTCTACATAAAGACCACCGGCATTTCAATGTTTTAAATACAAAAAAAGCTAAGAAAGTTCAAGGAAAAAAATGCAGGACAAAAAGACCTATCTCGAGTACAATTAGTCAACGCAAAAGTGAAACTATCACAAGCGCGTAGGGTGATTAAAAATGGGAGCTTTTCAAAGTTAAGTACTTAACAATGTTATGCCTGAGGAGGGGGCAGGGGGAGAGGGGGGTGAAGATTTACCCAAGGATGAGATGGGGTGTTTGATCACGTGGCCAAAGTCATCGTCATCGTTATAATCAACATTATCATTTGTCACTTGTCTCGTTCTTTTTTATGTCTCCTTGATCTATAAATATCTTGTTAAGTGGTAGGTGAATTCAATAAAAACTGTATTTTCCTCTAGAAGTCCCCAACTTTGGCGAGCAACGACGATGAAGAAATCCGTTATTTCTGAATATCAACCACTCAGTGATGAGTAATTTTCTTGAATCGTATAGTGAATGCGTGTTGGACTTCAAATGTTTGTTGCATGAACCTCATATTCCCTGCACCAGTTCAAAGTTCAATTTTCTTTAGCTTTCAGTCTTCGCCACTGCATTGTCACAATACATTTTGTTCGTCGCTGTCGTTTTCTCGGTATCCTTAATTCTATCAATACTTTGTTAAGTTTTGCGTGGATCAGATGATAAAAGTACTTGGCGTCCACTCCTGGAGCGAGCAATGACAGGGAATATTTCAGTCATCTCGGTGTAACTGCTATTCAGTGGTGACTAATCTTCTTTTGATGCGTTTATATTCCTTTGACGTCTTCCTTTTGTTGTATAATTATAACTGTTCTAAACCTGTTCATAGTGCACAGTTTCCTTTCGGCTTCTTTGCACTTTTGTTATCGTCATCATCATCCTTAGTGACGTCTTCGTCGTCGTCATCGTTATCGTCTCTGTCGTCGTCATCGTCATCGCCGTCGTCGTCAGCATCATCGTCATCGTCATCGTGGTCACCATCGTAGGATTTCGCCATCGTCGTTGTTGTCGTTGTCGTCATCGTTGTCGTTACCGTCATCGTCAGGGTGTGTCCCGAATCGATATTAGTCAAGTGTCCAGTCTTATTTGGGGTAAATAAAAACGGAATTTGAGGGTCCACGCCCCATCCTGGGGTACCCCCAAGCCTCGGACGTGAACCAAAGCAGTTTGAAAGCTCAATGTAAATATCCGAGCGCGCTCAACTTTGAGTGCGTTACATCTAAGGTTGCACTGAACAGTATATTAAATTATAATTAAAAGTTAAAACCATAAAGTACCGTGTTAGCCCGTGGTGATGATGCCTTAACCGTGTCTAAGCCGCGTCCTAAAGCACGCGCGCACGCTCTTTCCTTTTGGAAAACAAACAAACAAACAAACAAACAAACCAAAGAACCTAAGAAGGGCTGATGATTTTCACCCAAACCACCCAGGAAAAGTGATCACCTAGTTATTTAAACCTTATTCGTGTCCTAAACAAATGCCTGGCCAACTTCTAATCTTAAATTATCATCGATTTAACTATCTTGTCAATGCAAACGCGACCAACGACCACATCTTTTGGGTTATCTACGTGGTTAACACAACTTAAATTGCAAAAACTGTCATTGATCTTTGTCGCCTA
>BLFK01000735.1:89639-101460 GCA_014634185.1 Astreopora myriophthalma
AAATATTTCGTGATCAGGGGTTAATAACAAACAAGAAGACAAGCTAAGTGTTAAACACGATTTTCATTCATTCTTATCGATACTCTTTTTTAAAGGAACATTTCTTTGCTTGCCATGTTGATTTTAATGTCCTCCTTGTGATTTTTGTGGGAAAAATATTCAAGCAAAGCCTTTTTAAATATTTTTGATAGAATAGTTGTCAGGGGAAACGCTGTGCAAATTTAGATAAATTTTCCCGCCAAAAGACTTAGAAAAAATACGGGCGCTTAAAGTACGCATGCGCCAACTTTTTTAAAAAATTATGACTAGTTTGTACTTAATTTGAAGATAAATAAATTACTAGAAAAAAATAAAAACTTATAATTGCTATTGAATATCTTGGAATATTACGTAATGAAAAATGAAATTACAACTTAAAGATTTCAACTTTATTTGTTGCTGTCTTTCCTACTTTAAAAAAATACGGCGCATGCGTATTGGGGACGCCGTATTTTTTCTAAGTCTTTTAACCGAAAGGTTATTCAAGGTCACTATAGGGTAAAATACTTCCGGTCTTATTTTGAATTTTTATTATTAACCGGAAGAGAATAATTAGGGGGGGGGGGAAGAGTTGACATGAATAAAAATTCTTGATGAAATACTTCTTAGTAATCTCGATAGCAAAAGAAGGGTTGAAAGGGAAAGAGGCTTCTATAACTTTTGCGATGCCTTATCATTTTGTGAAATGGCGGCTTGATCCCGAGCAACAAACGACGCTGAGGCCCTACAGCGAACTATCGCAAATCCAATGCGCGAAATGGGAGCCATAGGATGAAAACTCATTTTAGTTTGGCCGCTTTTCAACCAACCTATCACCCTCACTTTAGCATAGAACTTACGAGAGTTAACTGAACAACCCCGGCGCCATTTGATCGCACATTTCACAAAATGACAAGAAACCATCCCAAAAGAGCAGAGACGCCTCTTTCGCTTTCAACCCTTAAAATATTAACGACACAAGATGCAAGGCATTGACTGTACTGAGAATATGACTTTAAAATTTAAGGACCCATGCGCACTTTGCAATCTCAAAAGGCGCGCGCAGCCGTCCTGCCTCGAGCTCAATCAACTTCGCAAATTGCAAGCGCAGATGCAAGTGCCTTTATGCCTTTATGCCCTAATTTAGGGGCCATCATGACGCAACTGTCAAGGTAAAAAAGTAAATATTCTACGAGTGTAATAAGTTATGCCGCTTAATTTCAGCAAAATGGTTCGAAAAACTGAGTACAGAATGTCTGAGTGGAGTGATTAACTGGGTCACGGAGGTGCTAAGGTGGCCTAGAATGGTCTGATCCCAGGGGTATGCGTTGTTTTTCTGGTGCTATCATGTGGCTAAAAGTGGTCTCCAAACTGTCGTGAGGTGAATGGTTGAGTACAAGAGTAACAAAAGTCTGACTGTTCTTTGGCACACACTGTGTGACTCAGGAGTGTCATCGACTGAGAATAGTTCCTCAACAGACTGATGTTAGTAACTGGTTCGATTGCAAGAGTTCTGTCGTCTGTTTTGTGAATTACGTCCCTGACCAGGCTGTTGCTTAGTCAATGGTTTGAATGCGGGAGTGTAAGTAATCGCTCCCTATGACTGGTTGAGTCAACAGTCCATAAAAACAACTGTTGTTGGCAGATGGTTTGAATGCAGTATTGTACTGACTTAGTCGGTCTGGTGTGATCGTCTCGGCGAGAGCAGTCCTTAAACACATCGTTGTGCATTTATTGATTTGAGTGCAGAAGTGTGAGTAGCCTTCTTAAGTGGCTGTCTGGGTTGAAGCAGTCTATAAACAGACCGTTTAAGCAAATGGTGTCATTGCAGTGGTATGGCTGGGCTGCCTAGTGTGATTGCCTACAACTGTAGTCCCTAAAATTAACGACTGTTGTTTAGTGGGTGGCTTGTGTGCTGGAGTGTCAGTGGTCTTTCTAGGGTGATTGTCTGGTTTAAAGCAGTCTCTGAACACACTGTTGTGAGTAAATGATGTGAGTATGGGAGTATGAGTAAAGGGGTGTCAGTTGTCTGTCTAGTGGCGGATTGTCTTGGAGATCAGTCCCTCTAATTGTTGTTTAGTAAACGTAGTCCATAAATAAAAGTGATGTTTTGTCAACTGCTTGTTTCTGGGACTATTATTAGTCTGGCTAGTGTTATTGTCTCGCAGAGGAGTCTTCATGGCGACTGTCTTTAGTTCTATTGCTTGAGTGCAGAAGTGTCAGTGGTCTGCCTATTGTGACTGTCTGGGATAGTGGCCCTTGTAAGTTTGATTGTTTGGTGCACGAAATCCTAAAACCGAACCTAGCCTGGAATCCGATTCAATCTGTGCTGAAATGTTTACTCTCGCATATGGCATAACTTATTACACTCACAGTATATTTACTTAATTCCCGTGACAAAGGTGCCATCCTGACACCGAAACATAGCTTTTTCACCTTAGTTTTCGCTCGCTTTTGTGTAAGCAAAGCATAATCCAGTGCGGATAGGTCCTTATTACTTATACCGTCAGCGCAACCAAGATGTAACGAACCTGCGTGGGAGAGGTGGGAGGAGATTTACCCAAGGATGGGATGGGATGCTTGATCATAGTAGGAAACTTTGCACCACTCTGCTTCTAACCCTGAACCCTCTAAAAAAATGCCCATTGTCGTGGCCATAGTCATCGTCATCGTTATAATCAACATTATTTTTTGTTATTTGTCTCGTTCTTTTTGTATGTCTCCTTGATCTATAAATATCTTGTTAAGTGGTAGGTGAGTTCAATAAAAACTGTATTTTCCTGTAGAAGTCCCTAACTTGGGCGAGCAACGCCGATGAAGAAATCAGTTATTTCTGAACATCAACCACTGAGTGATGAGTAATTTTCTTGAATCGTATAGTGAATGCGTGTTGGACTTTTAAATGTTTGTTGCATGAACCTTATCCTCCCTGCACCAGTTCATAGTTCAATTTTCTTTAACTTTCAGTCCTCGCGACTGCATGGTCACAATTATACATTTTTCATCATTCGTCGCTGTCGTCTTCTCGGTGTCCTTAATTCTATCAATAATTTGTCAAGTCTTACGTGGATCAAATAATAACAGTATTTGGCATCCACTCCTGGGGTGAGCAACGACAGGGAGGATTTCAGTCATCTCGGTGTAACAGCTATTCAGTGGTGACTAAGCTTCTTTTGATGCGTATAGTGCATGTCCCTTTGACGTCTTCCTTTTGTTGTATAATTATAACTGTTCTAAGCCAGTTCATAGTGCACAGTTTCCTTTAAGCTTCTTCGCACTTTTGTCATCGTTGTCTATATGAGAGTCCACGCCCCATCCCAGGGTACCCCCAAGCCTCGGGCATAAAACTGCAGATAAATTTGGTGCATTAAAGCAGTTTGAAAACGCAATGTAAATTTAGGAACGCGCTTAACTTTAAGTGCGTTGCATTTGAGGTTGCACTGAACAGTATAATAAATTATACTTAGAACTTAGAATTATCAAGTACCGTATTAGCCCATGGTGATGATGCCTTAACTGCGTCTAAGCCGCGTCCTAAAGCGCGTGCACGCTGTTTCTTTTTGAAAAAAAAAACCAAACAAACAAACAAACCAAACAAACAAACAAAAAAACCCTAAGAAATACTGATCCATTTCACCCAAACCACCCAGGAATGTGACCACATAGTTATTTAAACCTTATTCGTGTCCTAAAAAAATGCCTGGCCAACTTCTAATCTCAAATTACCATCGATTGAACTGTCTTGTCAACGGAAACGTGACCAACGACCACACGTTTTGGGTTATCTACAACTTAACACAACTTAAATTACAAAAAACTGTCATTGATCTTTATGGCCTAGTATGTTTTGAGGCCCCGCACCATGTTTCGTTTCGGTTGCCCCTCCATTCTGTTTGCGGCAAATAATAATACCCTTTTGATATGACTGGAATTTCATGGTCCACTACCACTCACCTAATGCTACTATCCCCTTACTTTGACAAGAATTTAATGGCCTGTCAGTAATGCCAATCATGATGTGACATTACCCGGCTAATGCTACCACACCCCCTTGATACTACTGGAATTTCATGGACTGCCAGTGATTGCCAATCATGATTCGGCACTACCCTTCCAACACTACCACCCTCCAGATAAGACTTAATTTCATTGTCTGCCACTTATTGCTAATCATAATTTGACACTACTGTCCAAATTCTTCCACCTACTTGACCAAAGTTTTACGGTCTGCCAGCTGTTGCTAATCATAACATGAAACTTCCCTGACCACCCCTTGATACATATTCAGGCAATTTCATTGTCCACCAGTGATTGCCAATCATGACTTGAAGCTATCCTCGGAATGCTACCAGCCCCATAATTCCAATAAATTTAATACTAATAAATTATTTTTAACCTCCTATTGCTACTACCCTCTTGATACAACCAAAGTTGCATGGTCAGCAAGTTGTTGCCAATCATAATTTGACACCATCCCAAAATTGCTACCAACCCCTAGATAGAAATCATTTTGTGGTGTATCTATGACTGCTGATTATCACTGGATATTACCCTCCTAATGCTACCACCCCCTTAAATAATAAGACTGAAATTTAATGGCCTGTCACAATTGCTAATCATGATATGATGTTAGCCTCCAAATGCCACTGCCACCCTTAGTAGGGTCTTGATACCACTGGAATTTCTTGGTCTGCCAGTTGTTTCCCATCAGGATTTGACACTAGCGTACTAATCCTACCAACCCCTTGATGCTAATGAAGCTTATGGTCCACTAGTTTTTTGCCAATTGTAATACACACCACCCTTATTATGCCACAACCCAACTGATATGACATAACTTCAATGGTCTCTCAGTTGTTGCCGATCATAATTTGAGGCTACCCTCCTAATACTAACACCCCTCTTGATATGACTGAAACTTAATGGTCCACTAATGGTTATACCAATCATAATTTCACACCAGCCCCCAATACTGGTACAACACTTCATGGTCCATCTCTGGTTAAAAAAACAGGGCTGTTTGAAAGTGGGGTATAATCAAACCTTGCATTACGGAAGCCTCTGCCTGCATTATTGCCATTGCCGCTTTGCCATTAGAAAAAAAAAACAAACGAAAATGTGTGGCCTCATCATGGGTTACTATGGTACTATACAGCTATTTTTCTTGCTCTTAAATTACCTTTGCTTCCTTTTGCAATAATCATCATCCTCCTGTCTTGCTTGATTTTCTTGTATTTAACTTTATATCTTTATTTAATGCCTTCCTTACAAACTATTCTTACCTTTACTTGCCTTGGCCATGATCATCTTTCCTCCTCTTGCTTGATTTTGATGCCAGAGATTTCCTTGTCTTGTCCGGTGACTTCATCCTGCACCAAAATAAAACAAACCATCCTCAATGAGAACCAGGCACTAGCATTGTTTTATGCTATAAAGTACATTCTCAGAGTCATACCCCATGAAATCTTAGTCATCAAAGCCTAGCCCATCCTATTCCATTTTCTCTCATCCCATCCTATCCCATCCACTTTCATGTTAACATCTCAGTACAACAAATCTTATGAAGTTTATCAACTCTTACCTCTTTTACACAATGGAGTGTTGAGCTTTGTTCTTGATATGTCTGTCAGTCCCTTCTGCCTTCATGCAGTTGATATCAGCTCCTAAAGTTAGAAGAAGGAGATCCATGGTTGGTACATGTAACTTTTTAATCCTTCCTTTGAACACTTGTTAGAAAAAGCTATTAAAACTATTTGTCTTGAATAATCTCACTGGCTTAAAATGTTTTTTAATCACTAATTTTAATCCAAAAACTCAAAGGCAAAATGATTTGGATAAAATCTTTGTTTATTAGAAAATAAATTGCCTGGAATCTAAGTTTACCTCATTAGCCAAGAACAGCAAGTCACTTATGAACTCATTAGACTCATGAAGCAGTGTTGCTGTTTAGAGATCGACCAATAGAAAAGTAATTTGGGGGGTGGATTTTCGGAGACACACACATGCTTTTTTTTTTTGGTACACTAAGTTAAAAATATCTTTTTCACTGGATGATTTTTTGGGGGGGCAGGGGAGGAGGGGGTTGATAAAATGGGGGGGAGGAGGGGGTTGATAAATGCCAGGGCAGATTTTCATATATTTTTTTCTACGAAAAATCACTTGGTTTTAACTTTGGAACCTGTTAATAAAGTGTGCTGAACTGTGGCCACTGAAATGAAAGCTTCTGAGCAATTTTTTTTATTTTTGATAAAGCATTTATTTGATAAAGCAGGTTATAAGTATTAAATAGGCAAGACAAAAGTCCTGATCAATTTGATGTGATTGTTCTTACATCAGCACTTTCTGAAGTTGAAAATCAGTGCATTTAGCGACCAGCCATTATTTATGGAGAGGGGGAAAAGGAAAATATATTGAAAGATAAAAATTTTACTAAGGACCTCCTCCCAGGCCTGAAAGTGGCAAGTGCACACCCCCCAAGGCAATTAATTTTGTCGCCCCTTCCCCATAATTCTTAGTGTCTGTAAAGAAGTTTTGTTTAATTTGGATACATGAAGTCACTTCATAGGCTATTAAACAGACACAAACATTTGTAAGGTGGAAATGTATTCCAGCCAAAATCATTCCAGGGATGGCAGAGCCGGGGGGGGAGGGTGGGGGGTCTAAAGCCCCCCAATTTCAAGCAAAAAAAACAAAAATTGAATGCCAAAAGTAGCATTTCCGAGCTTCAAGATTTCAATTCAAAGTACACTCTGCCGTCCCTGCATTCAATAAAGCAGGCTGTGTTAGGTTGGAGATGGATTGGTACTGGTCATCATTGAAGTGTGAAATAGTTGCAGAATAGTTAATAAGACCATTGCACTTAAGTTTGAAGTGATTTTTTTTTAACTGGGCTAATATCCCACTTCCCCACTTGGATCCTTGAAATTATTCTATGTTTTGGAAGTCACAGTTTCCCTTCTACACAAACACCAATATTAATAAATATTTGTTTTTGTGTAAATTTAGACTTCTAGCAGACCCAAAACAGATGACCTCTTACCACTCTTAAGTACCCTTAACCCCCCCTGGCAATGTTTTCCCCCCTCCTCTCCACAATAAATGACCGGTCTCTTATGAGAGCAAAAATCTGATCTGTTCAATTAATTTTTCTTTATTTACTATGATGATTAATGGCTACCGTTTCTTCAGGTTTAAATGACAACTTAATCCATTACTATCAGCTTACAGTAAATGTAATAATTATTAGCCTGGCCCCAGTTGCTGGAAATGAGGATGGCACTACCCACTGGATAAGTCATAATCAACTGGATTAAAGTCAATTAGTTTAGCTGTTGCTTATTTGCTGGATAGGGATTTATTGTTATTTGTTGCCACTTTTGTTATCTCTGTAACCTGACCTTTGCCATATCAGCCTCTGGCTTTGACCTCTCATTGTAATTATACATTATCCAGTAGACAGCGCTATCCACCTTTTGAACCACCGCGGCTAGCATTATAAGCGTTTGTAATTTAAAGCTATAGGCAATCATTTCAAATGAAAGTTACCTGTAGTAATATGATGTCCTTTCAAAAATCCATTCTTTCAATGTGTTCCCAAACGGCTGAACCTTCTTCAGCTTCTTCGACGTTAGTAAACTCTTGCTCGCTCATTTTCTTTCCCCAGTGGTTATCAACAGCAGGAACAACGTCGGCAAGGACTCGACGTTGCAAAAACTCACAAGAAGAGCATAAAAAGCTGAAAAATAGCTTCTCAAAGCGCCATGTTGAATTTCTCGTTCGGGTAACCTTCCCCAACGTGAGCAAAGAAATTAGCATATCATTTGCAATTCAATGAAATTCCAACAAGTTTTTTGGTCTTGAAAGAGGAAACAATTCCAGAGACAGAAAAATTAAAGAGATTGACTGTAGGCTAGGTGATGATATAAGCGATCTTTTGTAGGTAAGATCTGCGTTGCAGTTCTCTGAAATGAGCCGTGGTTTGAGAAAAAAAAACTGACCAAAAAAATACTTTTTCTCGTATTTTATTTTGTCATTTATGTCTTCGTCTAACTACTATAACTCCATCTGTTGGACAAAACGTGTTTATTCCTATTATTTGCATTAGAAGGTGTTCTCTACAGACAGGATAGATCAAATATGAAGAGTTATTAAAAACGGGTCTATTGTAATGAATCCCAGAGTTTTGATTCGCCGAGCAGCCGTGATATGAGGCACAACAGCATCGTCTGAATGACAGTCGCTTGTAACTCATTTTTCTGTTTTTTGTTTTTGTTTTTTGGAATAAACACGAAAGATATACCGATATATCAAGCTTGGTTTCTATAAAACAATTATTCCATCGTGCTTACTGGATACCGGAAAGGATTATAGGCAGCCTCGCTCTTGGAATAGAGTTAAATATGGCTTGCACCTAACAATACCGACGATTACTAAATGAAACATACTGTACTTGGACCTTTTTCTTTAAAGTGAAGTGCATACAAGCGTTACTAGGATAAAATGGCACTTTGTAAAAAGTGGTTTGACTCACGACTACGTGTCTAGCGGCCATCTTTTTTAAAAAAAATTCCTGGAGCATTCGCGTGGGAAAGTAACATGGTCGCCGTTTCTTTGTGAAAAATCTTGCACGATTTCTGAATATTTAACAATTAGACCACGAGTTTGGCTTTTCTATGAGTCAATAGATAGTCAACGAGGCTGACCATTTGACTCATAGAAAACGAGAACAAGTAGTCTAATTGTTCTAGTAGAAATCCACTCACATACTGCATTCGAATTAATTTTTCAATCAATTTTAACATTCCAAGAAGCCGCTATTATTTTGTTTTTGCTCAAAACGCCGGCTTTTTTGCTACTCACTATCTGTCACTCAACAGATAGCGAGTAGCGAGCCAATATGATAGTATGTGAGTGTATTTCTACTGGCGGAGGGAGGTGTTTTCAATTGAGTGCCGTAAAACCAATGCCAAAGTAATTACTCCGACCAATCACAGCAGGTGCAAACAGCGCAATGCGCCAATCAAAATTCATAGCAATTTTCATGTAACTCGCTCAAAGGGCGGGAAATGGCTTCACTTCTCATTGGTTGATAAACTGGCGCGAAATTTTTAAGCCAATCACTAAGCGTAGCAATCGCAATCGCGTAATAACTTTCGACAGTGGTTTGAAAACCGCCCTAAATCAGAATAGTAAACGTATATTGGTAGCTTCTCTTCAAAGGGAAGTGCACGTGAGCAGTACAACAATAAATCTTCAGTTTCTAGTTCAATGTTCGTAATAGGTTAAGAACTAGAGAGGATGACGTAAGAGAACATAATCTCCATACATGGCGCTCTGCCAATGATAATCTTCTTCAGTCTATTTTTAGTACAAGTTCATGTGACTTGTTATTTAAAGAACGGATTCTGATTGGTACGTCTTGTGAAATATGAACCACGAGGTCATTGGGCTGAGGTTAAAAATAGCCTCCACGCGTGGCGCCAAATTTAAAAATAGATTGAAGATAATTATCAATGGGCAAAGGGATATGTTTGCTCACCTCATCCTCTCCTGGTCGAGACTTGAAAAATCTACATGGACTCTCCTGGGCCAAAGGTTAGTACTCCCTATATCCACCCGTTTCTTCTCGGCGCCCTTTTCAGTGGATCCATAGATTTAATCAGTGCTGATTGTTCCTTCAGAAGATCGCCTGATTCTGTTGAACATAAAGATTAAAGAAAACAGTTACTTGACCTAAGCTACCTGTCACAGAAATATATTGGTGATAATCTTGCAGCAGGACGTGTGGTTATACTGACCGCACACGAGTCGTATAATATAAAAATGCTTTGAAGTGCTTGGAAGAGTTTTCTTATTTCCCATTAAAATGAAGTGTAAAGAAAACATGGAGCAATCCTGTTTCACGCCTAATAACTAGAAGTCGAAGAGATTAACCACATCGATGAATCAAGAGAAAATAAAGTGGAAAGGGAGGGCATCCCCCACACGTGCCCTTTTCCATAGGTAATATGCCTCAAGTTATTTTTAGATCGACTCCCACGCTGTACAGATGCCAAGGGGATTAGACAACAGCCAATCATATGGCGGGGATCTGTTTTCTGAGCGTGAGCTATCCACGGGGAACACATTCCTGTCATATGATTGGCTGTTGCCTAATCCCCTTGGGATCTGTACAGCGTGGGCGTCGATCTAAAAATAACTTGAGACATATTACTTATGGAAAGGGCAAGTATGGAGGATGCCCTCTCTTCCCCCTTTATTTTTTCTTGGATGAATCTATGGCTGTAACTCAGTTCTGAGATAGAAGTGTGGAAGAGCTGAGAGGGTGGACCATAATAATGCTCTGTTACTCTGTGGGATACTGTTCGGGGAATAAACCCGCTCTTGAGCCTTTTCGAAGGCCAAAGGTCTTGAAATTATAATCTAACGTCAGCAATCCCCTCAAAAATACTTGCGTGTCTTTACCCAGGCAAAAGTAATTTTGAATAAGTTATACAACTAAAGTAGAGTTCGATAGGGAACACATAAGGGCGACCCAAAGAGCCTGATCACGTGAGGTCATTCTTTAAGGCGTCCAATGCGCGCTGCATAAAATAATCTCGGTATTCCTTTGGAGTTACCGATTTGCGCGGATTGCTGTGATCATAACACCACCAAAATTAAAACCGGTAATATTAGTTCCATGTATCGCTAATTGCTGGGCTGGCCAAGCAAGGAACTGACAATGCTTTCTTAGGTTTAGATGTTTAGTGAAAGTGATTTGTTAAGCTGATACCTGTTCTCCTGTTCTGTTACTTTCTCCATCACTGGATAAAACGCAGGGGGGAGACCTGGGTATGTTTCTTCGTCATCTTTATCCTCTCCAGGGCGGCTAAACCCTATCATACTTATTCATCAGCGTGCGTCTCATATCTCTTTCCGATAGTGTGAATTCCATTTATATCCCCTGCTCTACTTTAGACAGTGATAAATGATCATTTCCTTATTTCGACAAGTTTTATTTTGTAACCGGTAATTTTCCTTGTAATCCCCCTATGCCTTCGTGCTCCCCTTCTTGAAGCCCTACTACAGTTGTTCTTTCTTAACTCCAAATAATTTGCTTTAGTCGTTCTCTTCTTCTTTTGCTCCGAGTCAAGTAACTGAAATACCTTGGATGTCTTGTTGGGATACTCCACATGCTTGGAAATATGAGCTCGCTTACGGAGCCATTCAGGACTGGTTTCCTCCACGTCGAGAACCAATTCCACCTGCAAAAGCATAGAGTCCTTTATGTACTGAAATCATTTCTTTTTTAAGGTGGAATGCTGGAGAAAGTCAACACCATCATCACCATCGTCATCGTCATCAGCGTCATATAGTTTTCTTAATGTACAACCCGGTGATTTGCCCTCGTCGCAAGCAAATCGCCATGTACTCCCAACAAAAGCCGCAAGGAAAGCCCCTACCTAGTAGTGATTGCACACCGACCGTTTAAATCGGTGTGAATCGGTCCTCCGAGAATCTAGATCTGCCGCGGATAGTCTTCTTCAGACATGAAATCTATAACGGTTTTTCATTGCATGCTCGCCAGAAAAGACAATAAATTAAACATGTGCTTGCTTTACCTGCATTACGTAACGATCTAACACAGCGTTTTCTTGGATCTTATCGATGTCTCCAACAGCAAGACCAACCTTAAATAGAGAAAGAGTATAATGCAGAAAAATGATCGTTATTGGCGCATAAGCGACAGTTTATATATAAAAGCTCATCTCAGAGAAGTGACAGGTGACATACATCCATGAGAAGTGACTTGCAATATACT
>BLFK01000735.1:108557-123557 GCA_014634185.1 Astreopora myriophthalma
AGAGAGAGAGAGAGAGAGGGAGGGAGGGAGAGAGAGAAACTGCGAGTGCATCTTTCAGACATTTGCGGAGTGTCATTGCGGGTCGCCTAGGACTGTGATGATATTGTTATGCTAATAATAAACATGTATGTATGTATGTATGTATGTATGTATGTATGTATGTATGTATGTATGAAGATGATGCTCTCAGCACTGAAAATTCGGGGAAAATTCACCTTATTTACTTGAAGTCAAAACCAGGGGTTTCTAAGTCACGGCACTATTTTGACCGAGAAGAAACGAGAGAAGACTAAGGCGAATGGTGAGACAAAATGGCGGCAAATTTCAACGTTTTCTAATTTCATTCTTAAATCGTGTTTTGGGAAAATCGCTTTTGTTTCTCCGCGAAAGATCTTCGAGAGATGTGTAGAATCAGGTGGGAAGGAACGAAAAGAAGGTTATAGGCACTTTAAACAGTGCAAACGGAATAACTTCATAAGCCAGTGTCGTGTGTCTATCAAATCAATACATGGGCATTTGGACAGACCACACAACGCCAAAAATTAATCTTTAAGATATCAAGTTTCCTTTATTCAAATTAAATGTTTAACCATAGGCATTATCAACAATAGAAACGAAAAAAAATATACAACCGTGTTCGACACTTGTAACTGGACATGGAGATATCAATAACCATGGGCGCCTGTGAGCTTACTTGACGACTAGTAATTCTAATTGTAAAAAGTCTCCTCCATTTGAAATCAACTCTATGTTAAAATGTAAATGACTGGTATGAGCCACCTTAAAGAACAAGCTGCTAACCACACTGCCCCTTAAATGCATGAAATCATGTGACACATACAGGACTTAAGCGTCCTGGCACCTGGCATTCTTGTTAAAAACTATCGCATTCCTTCTAAAACTGCTGCAAACTAAGTTCTAAGATGGCACAGTTTATGGCTCCAGATTGTCCTCTTAAATGTTAGTTTCCGCCATTTGCAATTAACTCTATGTTAAAGTGTAAATGACTGGTACAAGCCACTTTAAAGCACAAGCTGTTAACTACAATGCCCCTTAAAAGTACGAAATCATGTGCCATATAGGACTTAGGCGTCCTGGCACCTGGCATTCGTGTTAAAAACTGCCATATTCCTTCGAAAACTATCGCAAGTTTGGTTCTGAGATACGATGGCACAGTTTATGGCTCGAGATTGTCCTCTTCATCATCGTCTGTTGTCTTTGACTCTTCCACCCGATAGTAATCTTTCGATTCGTCCATTTTATTCAAATCACAGTATTCCACTTCCTCATGCAACATCTCTTCCACTCTTCCAACCAGCCGCTGAAAGCTCGGGCGTTCATCAGGGTCTTGGTTCCAACAGTCTGTCATCAAGGTGTAACTGGCCGAAAGTGAAAAAAAGTACTTACTTTCTCATTATTTATCTTTTATTTTAGAGTTATCATAAAACTTTCCGACAATTCACATGAGTAGGCTACAGAATGGTGCCTTCTTTATTCTTATGCTTCTCAATTCCCAATTCTTCTTTATTCTTATGCTTCTTAATTCACAAGTTTTTAAAAATCTAATCAACTGCAGTTCATTGTTTTTGTTTTCTCAAGAAAACACTTTTTTCCCTTTCAAATCTCCTTACAAACTAGGGTTTTGGAGCGTGGGTGAGTGTAGAAGAGAAGGGAGAGCACGCCCAGCAAGTCGTATTCCTCGCCTCTGATTTAAATATACGAGGCAATGAAACGTGCAGTCTGTCTAGTATCGAAAACTGGTCAAAGAAAAGATTACCGACTTGAATCTCACTCTGAATTTGCACCATGGACCCTGCGTACCACCTTCCGTCTACTTTTGTTTCAAGATGTGAGTCTGTGTCACAACCACACTCAACACAACAACTCGCAAACGACCAGCTTCCAGTTTGCTTTATAGTTCTGTTGGTACAGCACTGTGTTGCGCAATCACACGTCACAGGTTCGAGTCCCAATCAAGCCTGGAATTTTTTTCCTCTTTGCTTACTTCGCTGCGATAATCAAAGTCATAATAAACATAATAAACTCCGTGAAACTTACACACTGTCTGGGCAAATGTCAGGTTTTTCCAGTCTGTAACCTGCTTTCAAACGCCGCAATAGCTCTTTGTGGCTCAACATTGGATACGGCGAGCCACCTGAAAATTAAAAGTGTATTGGTTTTGGGTGCTGGCTCCAAATTTACCACAAATAAGACATTATAGTGCCGCAAAATCCAGTGTCATCGTAGTTAAAGATGCCGGATATAAAGTCAAATCTACCCAACCGAAAGTTTCTTCATGCTCAGTGATAACTACCCAAGTTGATGCTAGTTTTTGAGGGGGTGGGGGGTGGGGGAGATTGGACTACCAGCAGAAAACCCTTTCTGACCAGAGGACAGCCGGAGCAAAAATCAAGCTCAACCCACGAGCCCTAGAATCGAAGCTCGGTCGCATTGGTGGGAGGGGAGTGCTCTCACCACTGCATGAATCAGGCTTGTCCTCCGTTGTTCTCTGTTGCTCGACCGATTTTTGGCATTGTGGAGAGACGTGCTTGCAAAACTGGCTTATATTGTACACCGTGTGAAAACAATGACAATAGTACGAGTTGAAACAGTTTTGGTGCCAGTAGAGTTTCGAAGAGAACAAGTTTGTCTATTCGAGTCTCACCATCAGCAAAGAGCTGTACTACCTCTATCACTACCACCAACAAAACCATTTCCACTGTTAATGTTTGTACTACTATTGTTAGTAACGTTGATGACGATAAGGAAAGCGATAATAATAACAGTAACAATGATAGTAAGCATGTTAATCACCAAGACTTGCAATTTCCCACATGACGACTCCGTAAGACCAGCTGCAAGTAAAACAAATGGTGAAAGTTACTAAAAAGGCTCTACCACATATGTATAATTTCAGACTGCTGCCGTGACGTAAAAAAGAACTTTCATTATTTTACTGCTGTTCTACAGGTTGTGCCCAATCAGGAGGCTTGATAAAAGTGGAATTAATCACGCGATATCTTCATTTCCCTCGCTCCTTATCCACCGAATTAATTAACAAAGCCACCTACCAAAACGATAATATTCTTCAATTTCACTGACTACTGAATAAACCACAGCTCATACTTACACATCGCTCTTGGTAGAGAAGATCTCTTCAAAAATGGACTCTGGAGCCATCCACTTGACTGGCAGTTTCTTCCCCTTCTTGACTTCGTACACCTCACGGTACAACTCTCGCATCAAACCAAAGTCAGCAATCTTGAGTTTCTTACCGTGGCCAACCAGAATGTTCCTTGCCGCTAAATCCCTGTGGACCAGGCCCTTCTCGGAAAGGTACCTCTATAAATCGTCGATTAAACATGGTGTTAAACACGTTTGTAAAACGGGATGGAAATGTTTGTACTACCCCTCGACTCCACTACATGTTGAGTTAAAGACAATCATTTGGTCCCGTCAAGGGGGTGGGGAGGGGGAGCAGTACACTCTGTTGCTTCATGCTACGGAAACCGAGATAAATTCCGGCCGTATGATCCTTTACGGCTTGTAAGCGACTTTACCTTTACCTACAATTACCGAACCACTGAATTGGCAAACACTTAAAATGTGAAGAACAAAGGCAATAAGACACGAGCATTCATATCAAAACGAATCTTCAGCCCTTCCCATGCAAACAGAACCCAGGCCCGGGTGTATACTTCGCTGGTCAGACCCACACTACAATATGTACTCCCTGCTTGGTGCATATCTGAAATACCTAATAGACAACAGATACTTAAAATGAGATTATGATCACTTTTCTACACTGGATTAATGTAATACATTCTGTCACAGATCCTCGATCAGTTACTTGCCATGCCACGTGCTATCTGGAAAGCAAATCTCATCAGATCCAATGCATCAAACGACTGACAATCCTCGTCGCATCCATCGTCTATCGTGTCAGTGAGAACACCTCCCTGATTTGATTCCGAAAATACAGTCAACGGTATGTCTACTGTGCATTCATCGTTGTGAAAAGCGATAGCTTCTTCTCGTTCTTCCTCAGATGTGGATGGGCGGGTGCTTTCATTCATCTCCACTGTTTTGTTCCCGTTTGCATTATTTTCCTGTAAGAAAAACGAGTTTAAGAGGCGAAGTTGAAAAAGGTGCTTAATGCAGTGGTGACTGGTTTGAAACCCTTGTTTTCGGTAAAGAGCACTTCCCTTTAAAGAAAATCGCTGTAGGAAATAGCTGCCAGGATTGAAAGTGTGCCATTAGAGCGGTTTCCAACTGAGTATCGTAAAACGAAAACCAGCCGGCCAATCACGACAGACGTAGACAACAAAAGTTGTCAAATTGATGACCGGATTTCTAAATTTGTTAGCTTTGGAGTCCCACAAGGTTCGATCATGGGTCCTCTCATTTTTAATATATATATATTGCTGATCTGCAAGGGAAACTTGACTGTGCTTGCCATCATTATGCTGATGATACAACCATATATCAAGCATCGAAGCCTGGTGAACTTACATCTTGGATTATCTCAGTGCAATGTAATGTGGATAAACTGCAATGTTGGGCGAATGAAGCTAATCTGGTTTTAAATCCCAGCAAAACGAAGTAAATGTTATTATCTTCCAGTACACTTTCTTCCTATCATGAACTTAATAACATTGACATTGACTTAAGAGTTGGAAGTACATCCTTAGAACGTGTGTCTTCGGCAAAACTTTTAGGGACCCACATTGACCACAACCTAAAATGGGAAGAAAATGTCAAGCAAATTTCAGCTTCTTGCTAACGCACTCTTGGAATCTTAAAGAAATTGAGGAATTTTCTTCCATCTCATATTCGTAAGCAGTTAGTTCAGGCCCTAGTACTTTCCAAGTTGTATTATAATTGTGTTGTTTATCGTAATTTACCACATTACCTTGTTAAACGCCTACAAAGAATTCAAACAGCATGTGCGAGCTTTGTTGTAGGTAAATTTGTTGAAGGTGAGGATATTATAAAGCTAAGTTAGTTACCCGTTAAAGAACATATCGAATGGCAGCTGTTAAAGCTAGTTCACAAGGCGATTTTCTCTCGTCAATGGCCAGGTTACCTGCGACTGAAGCAATTTAAGCACAATCGAACTCTGAGGTCCAGTGCAGCTATGCAGCTTGAAATCCCACTAGTATCACATATTTATCAATACCAAGCTGCTAAGAGCGTTAATATTTTACCTGGATGTGTAAGGGACTGTATTGATTTTAATCAGTTTTCTAAGATAACTTTTAAGCTTTTAATGAAGAAGGTCAAAGATAACCTTTCAGCTTAACGTTTTTATTATGCATTGTTAAATAGATATACTTATTTTAACTCTTTTTATATTTTTAACTTTGTTTGTATTTTAGAAGATATATTTTAGCAGACGAAGAGCCACCTTGTGGAAATGCTGAATAAATCCATTATTATTATTATTATTATTATTATTATTATTATTATTATTATTATTATTATTATTATTAAAAGGAGTCAATCACAACACAAATACGTGCAACCGGTACTAAGCGCAGGAAAATACGTGAGCGCGAGTCACAGTTGGTTCTTTTTTGTCTCTGATTGGCTGACAATGTACAATTGCGAAGCGTACTAGTGCATATCCATAACAAACGCGTAGTCACTTTTGCCACGTTAGAACCGAGTTTTCAATGAAGTGTCGAAAGAAATTACTCAATTGCTTTGCTTTTGGTTTCGGTTTGCTCTGTGATAAAATAATAATTTAAAGAAACAACAAATGCACTAACTCTTTAACCAATCAGATGCGGCAAGACTAAAATGCAATTGTGATTTCGTTACTTTCGTTTTCCCGCGCTTAACGTCGGCTTCCTTTACTTCCTTTGCAGTCTAAATGGCTAATAAAACCAATTAGTGGATTACGTCTTCCAACTTTGTGGTTGGCTCAAAGGTGTACTTCGTTCAGAACGTGATGGGCTTTGTAACTACTTTGGGTTTGGTTTTAAGATACTCAATTGAAAACTGCTTTTTGTGCCCAACAAAGCCGTTTTACTGAATACAGTTACGTTTCACTAACGTCCTTCCCACAGAGCAGTATGTATAAAACAACTATCACAAATTACGGAATGAGTGTGCTTAAAGCATCCTCATTCGGTAGAAGCTTACTCCTCCTGCTATTAACAACAAGCGGTATCAAGATTAAGCTCATCCGGTAAAATCTGCATCCATTAAGGTGCCGCTATGAGACAAGTACTGAATACAAACAAGGAATAAAATGACTTGAACTTTGAAATAGGTCGATGTTCGTATGATTTGAAATTAAAGCGGCTACACGGCAACCTCACACCTGGCAAGTTTCCTCGTAAAGGCTGATAAGGTCCGCGCATGGAAAGCCACGCAATTAATCATTACACAAAAGTCTTGTGATTCACCTGGTCTGTTGGTGTGTTCAGTTCCCTTGTTCCTGCATACCACTCCTTGTCTTTGGAACTGAGGAGGGCTGCCAGGGTAGAGCCTCTGATCTGTATAAAGGCATCATCAGAGAGTGTTAAAATTAGAAATTATCATTTATCCCCAACGAACGGTCCACTGTTACACTTGGGCTTCCTGTTGTGAAAACGAAAACCGAATTACCTGACTTCTCTTCCCCCTCAGCCACTGAAGCAAGTCTCCATGAGGAATGTACTCAATAATCAGACGAAGTGGTGTAGCTGTGGTCCAACAACCCAGAAAACTCAACACATTCTGATGTTTGCCCACTAACTTCATGATCCCTATCTCGTCCAGAAAATCGTTTTTCTGCTCTTCGTTGGCGTTTTCTTGTGCATAAGAAAGAGTTGTAAAAGTTAAAAAGTAAACACTTAATTACTATCAGGTTTAATACCTCAGGTTGTTTGGGTGTGTGAGAGTAAATAACAAGAAAGGGATATGATGCATGTTTATCTCCACCGTTTGGGATATAACACGAAAGCTCCCGTTTGGATATGACGTCAAATGGTGACAAGATTTTTTCTTTTCTTTTCTTTTTTTTTTTGAGAAAAGGCTAGCTTGCTTTCCAAATTCAGACTTACACATAATTTTTGTTTAGTTTCACATATTTTTTGGTTTAGTTTCTTCAAGGGTTCGTTTCTCTGCGAGGTCCATACACGGCCAAATGACTCTTATAAACACTTCATACTCACCAGGCAATTCTTTGACAGCAACAATCTTCTGCTTGGAATTCTTGTTTCTCCAGTCTGGGGCGTTGCCTGCAAAGTACTCCAAACCGTCTATCAGTTTTGCTTTGTGCACCTTCCCGAATGTGCCTTGACCCAATTCTTCTAGGAATTCTGTTCTTATTGGAGGGATTTCACAGCTATTCAATAACTGCAGGTCCTTTGCGGTCCTCATAAAAGCAAAACCGAAAGCAAAATCAAATGTTTACCAATGTATCAACATGAAGAAGGTGACTAAAATGTGAAGTTCGTTTGACGTCTTCTTGGATATGTGTGTCGAAATGGAATCTATTTGTTTTATGCTGTAAAGGTCGAGATGAGTAATTGTCATTAGCAAATATGTCCGTCCTCAACTACAGGACTAGCTATAACCATTGAGACTGCGCCGATGATTTATCAGATTATATAAAGAAGTATCAGACCACTCATTCTGTTATAAGTGATGGGTTGTTCATACACGAGGTAAGGCAGAACAAAGCTAAAATAAAAGCCTACCACTTCTTTTGACCTTCCCTTTTCTTTTTGTAGCATGTAACAGCAATGAGCAGAATAGTTAACAAAGATATACCACCAATGGAGAGAGCCAGCGTCAGAATATTCACCGGGAAACGATCTGGGGTGTTCACCGGGAAACGATCTGGGGTGTCAAAAAAATTCGCCATCATTAGCGGAGCCAAAACCAATTGTGGAATTACACACATTTTAGGCATCCTACTGTTGAACAGTTAACGACTTTAAGATATTTCTAGCAACTATAGTTATTTGCAGTCTGTCCACTTTGAATTACATTGGTTCAAAGTATACATAAGTCTTTGTGTTTCAACATCTCCTCTAAGAACGACTGCAACATCTCGCGTTAGCTTACTTTTGCCTTAGCATTACTATATTTAGCTACTACCCAAAAACTCTCCCTGCTTTACCCAATCAGAAACAAAGCCCGGTCCAACTGGGACTTGGTTACGCGCATTTTGCCGCGCTTAGTGCCCGAACATGCCAAGGTGTTATGGGTTGTTCTCAATAACTTTGAGGAATCCCAGCTGTAGCCTGCGCTAGCTGTAGTGATTCAATCACACAGACCAATGTTCGTGTTTTTTTACACCACCGTACGGAACTAATGACCGAAAACGGATAAAAGACAATTACAGCAGATTTAACGGGAAAACGTAATGAAGTAAGATCACCCGGGTGAGCGCAGTCCTGGGAAGTACGGTGCTTGATGACATTGATTGTGTCAACATATCCGTATCTTCTCATTGGATTGTGCAAATACGCTTGTTATAGACCTGATTGGTAAGTAGAGACGTCTATTAGACGAGCTTAGGTAAGTGGTGATGTTATTGGCAACGAGGACGGCAAACGGCAAACAGTGAAAAGAACTTGATGCGTTTCGATCTACTTTTCTTCAGTTAGTCAAACGTGTCTCGGTTTATTATCACCAAAAAATCCTATGTTCTGTTAGCGTCATCAGTATGCCTTGTGAGCCGCAGGTTATTGTTGACAGCAGTTCCGTAATGTTTTCTCTAAATCTTCATGCTGGAGGTAGCTCATCGTTTCAGAAGCCCATCTAATAGAAGCTGTGGCTGGTATCGTGTTTAATTATGAATTATGCGTCTGACTAAGTATCTTCTGTTGTTGTTCTTACTGAAACTGAGCTTTGCCTTTGTACTTAGTTTCTTTTCTAAGCAGTGCCCTCCTCGTAAGGGTCCGTATATAGTCGCTGCTTTCTGGGGCGTCTCACAAACAGACAATGCAAAGACAACTAGGCCTAGCTCATACCACGCCAGTCAATGTCATCAACAACAGTCCTTCACTGTACTAGACACATCTGTACCATCTCACTTCGTCAAGTTATCATCATCATCGTCATCATTACTATTATTTCTAATATTATTATCATTATTATTATTATTATTATTCACACTCAACAACTTTTATTGAAATAGCTTTTGCGGTTTCCAGCTCTGTACGCAATATACCGAACTTAAGGCCTTGACAAAACGCACAGGATGATTGAATCACATAATCCCTCACCTTATGCTGACAACCCTCACTTACCATCTTTCTTTGTTTTGGCAAATTGAGGAGAACTCTTTGGTCCATCACCAACAGAGGTGAAGGCCAACACTTGGAATTCATATTCTGTAAATTTACCCAACCCAGTAACAGTTTCTGTGTGAATTGAAGCATTGCCAATGCGTAGAACAACTGGTTTCGCATCACAGGCTTTCCTTCTAAAGAACAATTTAAACCCTTTGATGATCCCATTTCTGGAGTCTGTGGGTGGTGGCTGCCAAGATGCTATGACACTTGTGGAAGTGATTGCAGCCACTGTGAATCCACTGGGAGCTTTTGAGGGAACTGAAAGAGAAGAGAGAAAACAAAACAGTCAACGCTAAACGTCGAGTCGTGTTTAAATGTGTAATTGCTTGATCAGCAACAAGCAAGCAATCAATAGGCCATTTCCGAGTGGACTTCAGCCTCTTTTTCAATGCGAGTCATAGTGCGAAGTCTTCCTTATTAAAATGACTTAGTTTTTTGTTTTTGTTTTGTTTTTTCTTTTGTTTTGTTTTTGTTTTTTTCATATGCAAAGTAAAACTAATTACCACCAGAAAAGATTTGCAGCTGGACTCGATTTGAAAAAGAGACTGCCATGAAGTCGGAAATGGCCTATTAACGACTGGTCAACCATCAAACCAGCCACTTGTCTGTCTCTTAGTTGATCAGTCAGTCTGTTGGTTCACTGGTTGGTCAGTTGATCGGTCTGTCGGCCAGGCAGTCAGTCCTTTGGTCACCCTCAGTCTGTCAGTGAGTTAGGTGTGGTGAGTTGGTCTGTTGGTTAGTCGGACGGCCAGTCAGTCAATGGCTTGGTAAGTCAGTGACTCACTCACTCAGTCAATCTGTTAGTTTGTCAGCCCGCATAAGGAGTGTTTTCCTAACACACCTTGTGAGTTCCCTAACACACCAAGGTGTGTAGTGGTGACACACCTTTTCACTGTTTTATGTCACGGTTCAAGAAAACACACTAATGTGTGTAAGCAAACACATAAGGTGTGTAAGAATTACACACCTTTGTGTTTATTAATAACACACCTTAAGATTAGTTTGCAACACACCATAAAATAATGAGATGGAAATGTTCTTTGACTGGAAAAATCTGCCAGAGTCATAATAACACACCTTTCATAGCAACACACCTTTACTATTTGAGCACATAATTAACTCATGCATTATTACTGTACCAATATTTTCACAGGGGTGAAGCTAACACATTTTCAGGTCTATTTTAACAACTCAACCTAAATCACCTAAATCTTTCAATAATAGCTTATTCTTGTTACACATGCATACAATTCAAAATTACACCATCATCGTTATCGCTATCATAATGTAAATGTAACAGTTACATGAAGCTTTGAGTTGGACCTGCATGCTCATGCTAAAAGCTCTGGCATGTACATTGTATGATCTATACACTAAACACCCCATCAGCTACTTCATTGATTGTCACAAGCTTTGAAGGTAAAGCTTGACGTAAATTCAAACCAAGTGAAATTAACAGTTTCATTCATTTACAACTGTTTACTTTAAGTGCTGCTTTTACTGAATAAAGGTCTCGCATTACTACATGTAACTTTCAAATCTTCAGAGAGCCATCCTCGGAGACACAGGGGCGGTTAGTTGGGCCGAGAGGAAATAAATCGGGCAAAGAAATGAAGCGTCGCAGGTTTACAAGTAAGGCAGAAAAAGCCCCTGGGAACCGACTCTTACCAGACCATTTCCAAACGGCTCTACCAATGCCGCCTCCTGATTGGGCAGAAAAATCCTTTGTATTATTCTGCCCAATCTGCGAACAGCAGCTCCTGAGGTACTGTGGTGTGTTCTTACACGACGGGTTTTGCATCGCCATACTTGCTTGGGTCGTTCTGCAACATTCCGCGTGCGAGGGAAACTTTCATTTTAATTTCCCTAGATAGAGGCGAAATATCTAAATGATAACTCGAGTGACCATTTCGGATGTTAGCACCAAGGCTATTCTAAAATGGACTGGGAAAATTCTTTTTTTCGGACCGATCACAAGGTATCCTGATCGTATAAATGGGTTGTTTTCTCATGAATGTGTGTATGTTGGACATATTTCTAGGTGAAGAGTGTAGTAAGTATCGACTTTTTTTCCTATCTCATGGGGATATCAGAATGAAAATTTCCCAAGCTGCACGCGGTATTTTGGTGCACGGTTCATGCAAGTATGCGGCCGCGAGTTGCCAATGCTTTCGCACTTTTCCCGCGCTTTGATAAGGAAAATCGAATGTGTATGCGAGGTTAGACTTTTCGATAACGATGAACACCTCTGGTGATTTCTGTCGAACGTGTGGTTTTCAGTTCATAGATAAAAAGAGAAAGAGAAATATTACTGGCGAATTTGGTATCATTTTCGAGGCAGTATTAATTTTAAAGAAACGTTAAGTCAAGATGACACCCTCCCTCGAGCAGTTTGTGATAAATGCAGATATCAAATCGAAAAGGCATGGCTACAGGCCAAAAAAACTGAAGAATTGTCATCTGAAAACGTCTCAACAAAACGAAAACATCCGGTGTCTCTAACATCAAGTACTGGCGACGAACAAACTGTTACTCGCATAGAACGCAAGAAGAAGGGTCAAAGACTTGTCTTTGATTCCAAATGCCCTGGAGAAATTTCAGTGACAGATACAAGCAAAGAAATTTATCGTGCTTATGTCAACAAACTGCTCCTGTACCAGTGGTTTCCTGTAGCAGTGTTTTGCCTTCCACGTTACCTCCAATAATGCATGATGTTGCTATACAGACTTTAAAAATCGTCTTTGTGGGCCAATTGCAAAGAACAGTACATGTGTGAAGGTAAGCATTCAGTTTTCCATGAAAATACATATCAATGCAAGTCAAGCTATAAGTTTTATTGAAACTTCTCACTTGATCTTGTAAGCAACTAATCATTTCCATAGGAACTATGTTCCAAAGAAACTATGTTTAATAAATTTTTCAATCTTGCTCTTCAATATTTTAGTAAAATCATCTATTGTAGGTAACTGCTCATTTCAAATCCAAAACTGTGTCAAGAGAATTACCCAAAGGCCTAAACAGTCTGGGGATTGCCCTTTGCTTACGGCGGCCTAGTTCAGGAATCAGCTCAGCTGCTTTTAAATGCAAACCTTTGAGAAATTCATTGATTCATTGTGTGTGTTTCCTAATAAACAAAGAATGTCGCAAGCTGGAGAAGAAATCATTGCTAAAGAAGACAGCTGTATCTGACCTTAAACATTTTAAGTGGAATTCAGTTCTCAAGGAATGGAAGAAGGAAGCCCCCACATTCTACAGAATCCTTAAGACCATAGCAGTACCCCCCACAATTTCCAGGAACCACAAGAAGAAGCATCTGCTTAAACCCATCATTGGCTCAGCTGGTGCAATTCTGCTTAAAGGAAGAAATCCTAGGTTATCGCCTGTGCAACACCTTGTTGGTTTGTCACTTTTTCTTGGACGTACACGAAAGAAGGTGAAATGCTGTCTACATGTTATATTTTTATAATTATTATACAATAATAATTATTATTGTTATTGTCATTATTAGTATTATTAAATTAAATGCCCTTCTATCATTCAATTTACCATTCTCAATGACTTGTTCAATAGGCCTTTTCTAGACTACAAAAGCTTGGAATTACTGTTTGCAAAGCTGTTACAAATAGGAAGATTAATGAAGTAGCACTTGGTTACAACAAGAAAGTGAAGTCCTGGAAAGAAAGTATCAAGAAGAAAAAAGAAGAGAATGTTACAGCTTCATCCTGCATAATAGCAGAAACACAAGTAGAGGTAGTTCTACACTGGTTAGAATTTAGACTCAGTTATAACTTATTTATTGCTTATGTTTTTTATAGGTGGGTGCAAACTAGGGAGAGGGGTATCTTGCGAAAATGGAATTGAGCAATGCCTAATCAATTTACCTAAATTTCCCTTATGCGTAATAAATTTCCTCTACATCTGCGAGGAAAAAAGTTTTGCATCTTTTAAATAAAATTAATCCATTAATTGGAATATCTACTCAAGGAGATATTAACCTTAAAGCTTTTCAACAAATTCTGTTTGTTAGGAGGGCGTAGAGAATTCCACAGTGGGCATGCCAGTTCAAGACCAGAATGCTGGTATGTTTTATTATGTTTTGTAAGTTGTTTCCAAGAAATTTTCCTACCTATTGGGCATTAGCAGAATGTCAGAACTGTATTTATAAATGACACGTTACAGTCTGTACTTGGTAATCGTAATATTACAATGTGATAAATACAAGTTATCTCTTAATCATTTTGTAGAAATTATACATTGACATTTCAGTATGTTGCAAAATAATACAGATCACTTTGGTTATTTCACGAGTTTTTTTTTGTTAACCACCTATCTATAATAAGCAATAAGCCACTAACTTTGTTTTCTTGCCAGATTACCCAGATAGTGTTGATTCAAGTTCCGTAGTGTCATGTGACTCTCTTGTCAGTATTGAAGATTCAGATTCAGACGACAGTGATAATCCTAGTCTAATATCAAATACCCCAGTTGAGTAAGATGTATGTGACTATGGGTTGAATGGAGACAATTTGGATTGGCTTAGAAGACCTTCCACCCCACTCCAAAGATAGAGGCACTGAATCAGTACACTGGTTTAATCTGTTAGCATATGACAACAGGGTTGCTGACTGGAATTTAAACAATGAAGAACCAATCATAAATATTATGGAATTACCAAATTCAAGTTTCCTGCCATCCCCAGAAGATCATGCTAAACTTAAGAAAGACTTTGTGATTCTAGTGCTTCGTATCCTTGCAAGGAATTGCAAGTACTTCAGACAGTTTGGCAGTATGATTCCTTCTCACATTCCTCATCAATACAGCACTGAAATGAGCAGGCAGTCCCAGATTGTAGGTTTAAATATTTTGAAGTCATAATTATCGATATATTGTTTGAAAATATATGATTGTTGTAGATTTTATTGAGAAGGCCATATAATTCCTATTTATCATCCTGTTTGCAAAAGACATCTGTGCAATATTTTTTATTTGCTTTGATTTAAATTATTCATTTCTTAAGGTCAGTTTTCTTCAGTGCCAAAATTTATTTCATTCAGCAGAACTCGTGGTTTTTACAGCAAGGGCAATCAATGTTGGAAGGATTTTAACAGTTTTGACTTAACTCTTAAAAAACCCTGTAAATTATGGAATTCAAATATATTGCTGTTAGTCGTTTTTGGGACAATTTAACTTGCACCTTCCATGAAATTATAGGTACACTTGGGTCTCTTGGAAAAAAATGAGAACAAGATTCCTGAAATGTTAGAAATTAATTCTTCAATACTGTAATGAGGAGTACGTTCCCACCAATGAAGATAAGTCAAAAATTCTTCACAAGATACAAGTGGGTGGTGACCATTTAACCATCGAGCGTGCAATTAGTGCTGTCAATGCTGTGGGAGATGCAGATAATCCTTATGAAAGACTTCAAGGCCTTGTCTTAAAGCACGAAGATTTCCACTGTGAACTGAATTTTCTACAGGTAACAAACTTCATTCAAAAATTTTAATCAACTACGTATATTCTTAGCTTGAATAACCAGTGAGTCAAAATATGCATTTCTTCCTACAAGAAGTCCTACTAGTTATGCTGGTTGTCGATTTCATTAAGATAGCAACTGATTTAGTTGCCTCCATCAGTTTTCGTCCATGATTATCTATTAGTACATGTTCAAGCTGAGATAAGGTTCCCCTCAATAAACATTAAG
>BLFK01000735.1:128557-138444 GCA_014634185.1 Astreopora myriophthalma
GTGTCAACAAATCATGCCAGCAAATCAAAGTGTTATGCTTATCATTTTAAAGTACTTCAGCCTTTGACTATGTAAGAAAAGGTAAAGAGAGTAGTAGTATATCTTTGGGCTTTTAAACATGATGGTTGACAGGCTTTGCAATCCAGGATAAATTTAAAGCAAAAAATTGAAAGGACATGCACGCTGGTGCATGTTCTGCTTTACTAGAGTATTTAAGTTTGCGGAATGGGAAAATAAGATCTGATTTATAAAAATTTTAGATAAAACATGGTACATGTAATAGTCCAAATTAATTAACAAGTCATTGTGACAAATTTGCACGTACAATATTAGCAACCTTAGAAAACAACAACATCAACAAGGAAAGGAAGGCAAAAAAAATGGTTATTGATGCAAGGGATCTGCATGCTCTACGTTTGTGTCTTGCAGTTTAGTACATGTCTCCTTTAAATGTTGTTGTTGGTTAGGTACATGTAGATGTGTTATTGATGATTTCTCTTGTTGAAGGTCTGTTCCATGCTACTAAGAGTATTTACCATTAATTTGTTTGCAATGGCATGAAATCAGTCTTTTTCGCTTACGTTGTAGCCTAGCCCAGAGGCAGACCTTATGGAGTTGGTAGAAGAATATCCATCCCTGGGAATGTCCTCTGCCTCAAGGGAAGATACTATAATTGGTCTGCTGGATTCATGTAGCCACACTGAGCCACATCCTCCAGCATGCACACCAAGCCTAAAATCTGTCCTCTCCAGCACACCAAACAGTGTTTGAGCAAGCAACATTGAGCCAACTGTTCCACGTACACCAATTGTTCACTCCAGGACATCAAACAGTATTGAACCCAGCCAGCCATTTGCTCCTACTGTAAATGCATTAAAGACTACCACCAGTACAGCAGGCTCAGAGCGTAGGGCCTTATTTTGTAAAGAAGAATCTGAAGGCAGTTCTACAGTTGTGAAAACAAGACTGCCAGATCATCTGCCCTTCCCAGATAGGTTTTCCATCAGAGTTGAGGAAGCCATTTCTGCTGACAAAGTGCTTTCTCTGAGGAGACAACTCATTGGTGACCTAGGCTCATTTTATTATGCTTTGAGCAAACATCCACTCCAGGGAGACTGCAAAAAGGATGGCTCTTGCAATCTGAAATAAATTTTCTGACCTGAGAGATTTCAATCCATCACACTATTGGGTATGTTTTCTAAACATTTATCACATTCAATTCATGATGCGCACTGCTCCAAGAAGGGTCATGTTACTACATGTACAAGTAGAAAGCCAAACCATTTCAGTATAGTCAACCCCAAACTTTAAATGCCATAAAATTGAGAGAACCACTTCACCGAAACCAGAAATCGATTTCGCGAATAATAAGCCACATGCCGATGTTCAAGCACGCGATTCTGTATTCCCGAACAGATCAGAAATTACAACGATTGTTTCGGAAGAAGCCTCGAAAGCTCCTCCGCCTACCTTCCACGCAGTGCGCTCAGAACAATTGGCTGAGAGAGTTCTCCATAAAAAGAAGCAGCAAGAAATTCGCCAGGCTAACACAAATGAAATTACGGGTTCAACTTCTAAGCCGCGAGACCAAGAAGTTCAATTTAGTAACAAAGAAAATAAAAGCGTTTCCGTATCACCTGTGTCCAGTTGTGTAGAAGTAAATAGCATAAGAGTTTGCCAGTATGACGAAGTTCCCGTGTTAACTCAACACGATGTTTTTTCAAAGTCATTTGATAGTTCAAAAGGTCACACTTGTAGTAATGTCTCATCGGTGGAAGAAGGAACAAATTTCCAAGATAATAATAAAGTCGTATTTCAAGGTCATGTAGCACAAAGATTTAAAGAGAATTCAGTTATTTTGTCAAAAGAGATTCAAGTTTTGCCCGCCGAAGCCAGTATATGTGTGCCCTCCGAATTAAAGCCACGTACCACAGAAGTATCATTCATGTAAGCAAACCAAATTTACAAGAGTCTGTTGTTTTTTACACTGTGTTGGAAACGGAATTCACCGATACTGATGTAGTGCAAAGCCCTTGCACGTTTATCGAACCAGTAGCTTTGTGTCGTGAATTTCATGTGGAAATATCCACATCCTGCGTTTTGGATAGTAAACTTTGCGCGACTTGTCATAGTCCGGAAACAGCGGTTAATAGGGGTGTCAACTCAGATAGGGTCCATGCTAATGCCACGCATTCATCACACATCCATCGCGAGACCAGAAGTGTCAGTGAAAATCCTGGCGTATCGCAAGTTAAGTTAGTTCATTTCCTTTTAAGAATACTTTGTTCATATTACGGAAAGGATGCACTGAAGGAGAACCTTTTGTCGTTTCTCGGGGCCAAGAACACCCGTGTTAAGCAAGCTATCGGTGTTAGCATCCCTTCAGCTCATTGTTCGGAGGATGATCAAAATTGTCTTAAGGAGATCGAGAGTTCAGTTCAGAAGGTCGATCTTCAAAAGGCAGACCCAGACCCAACCAAATTTACCACAGGCAATTTTGTAAGGTGAAGGTCGATTGCTTAAGTGACGTTAGTGAGGTTAATAACCGATTTATTGCTCTCGTAGCCGAAGATACTCTGCCATTGTCACCCGACACCAACAATATTTCAGTTAATGGAACTGTTGGTGATACTGAGCTCACGTTTTTGGTAGACACAGGCGCTAACGTCACTGCTATTAAAGCAGATGTCTGGCGACAAATTCCACTCCCAACTAAACATCCTCCGTCTCAAACGACGGTTAGTTACATTAAGTCGGTGAGCGGAGAGTCGATTCCAGTATTAGGTCAAGTTGAAGTACCTTTCTCCATTAACTCCAGAAGCTATCCTTTCAAGGCCTTGCTTATTGAAGCTATGGCTTATGACGCCATACTAGCCATACTAGGGCGCGATGTCAAACTTCACGATATTAGGCCAAATCACACTTTCTCCTGTTCGACATTGCACAACAACGTTGTCGCACCGTTTCTTCTTTGGCTAAATTTTCTGACTCGGCTGCGTCTGTTTTATTGGCATTTCTTTACGCCTCACACTGAACTAGTGTTAATCGCGGCCTTGCGTCTCCGAAATGCAGAGAGCTCAATTGCCATGCTGTGTTTGTCTCGATTCGTACCAATACATTAGGATGCGCACAGATTTTGGGAAGCCATCTTCACGTTTTCCCAATACAATGGTTGACACATCATCGAAACCAGAATATTTATTTGCGGCACAATTAACTCTCTTTCGCATTTGTTATCTAACTTCCCCACCGCAAGTTCTCACCCTTTCTCAGACTTTCAGCAAAAATATCCTAAATAACTATTGATGTTTAACACATATTTTATATCTCCTGGTTTGTTTTTTTCCCTTTTGCCCGTGATACTGAACTTATGTTTTCCTACCATCTTCACGTGTTCACCAATAACTGTTTCCAGCCTGCGCTACGTTCCTGTGGATTCCCCAGAACGGTCTGCATGACTTGCCAAGACCAAAAAAACTGTCAAACGCATTACCACCACTACCTTCCACGTTGGTATCGGAATAGACGCTGGCCTGTCAAGCCTCCTGTACATGTCCTGCATTTGCTGTCGTCCGCCTAACATGGGACAATGTCATTCCAGCTGATTCCAGTTTCTCAAGCCAGTCCCTTCTTCTACACCTTGATAATGCTGTCAACAATATTGAACTTCTCACCCCCAGGATAGGAGAGAATTTGCGTTATTTTCAAAGTCAAGTTGTTTTCTTCAAGGATGTCGTCTCAACTTGCCCTCTTCCATGGAACACTAGCGTTTATTAGGAAGAACCCCTGCCCTCTTCAAAATGCTTCTTGTACGTGGTTCAATGGCGCTGCACGACCCAGCCCAAAGGTCTTCCCAAGCCCCACAGCGAACTGAACATTATGCTTCTGTGGCATATAGACTCGTTGACTTTATTCAAGGACTTGTTAAACGCTAATTGTAAACCAAAAAGCAAACACAAAACACAAAAACAACAAAACAAAACAAAAAAACACAAAATAGCGCTGTGCATTTCCGTTTCGTTGAGTTACTCTTTTGTCGCCGGGAGGCGACCTCTTAAAGGGGGGAATAATATGTTGAAGCATATTTTATAATATTTTAAAAGTATATTTTCATGATCATTTTATTGTATGCAAATTATTTTAATGCACGGTGCTTAAGAACTTAGAAAGGAAACTGAAACGTGCAAACCAAATTAAGGGTCGCAAACAACCTCGTCTCTCGCAGTTAATTTAAATAACGTTCCCACGAGATAATGCATGAGGCGAAAGCCGAATTTCCGCCAATGTTGTTGGAAACAAGCGGACCGTCTTAGCGGCTCTTTCTTATAAAGTTGTAATACCGACCATGTTAATTATCATAACGTAATTATCTGTAGTGTTAGTTTTCCCGCGGTTAGCCGCGCGGGTTAGTGTAAAGGACCGCGGAAACTTCGGTTTCCATTGCTACCAGTTTGTTCAACGATTTAATTAACTCGATTGTAGCTAGGTGCTACGCCCGGGGCACGTAATCTTACGCCCATGCTGTTATCTCATTGTTCTTTATTCTCCAAGGAAATGTATGGTTAGTTGACCAACCATATCTCAGCAAGAGCAGGTATATAAACGCCAGTTTTTAAGAGAGAGTGAGCAGTAGCCGAGAGAGAGAGAGTCAGCTGCTGGCAGAGAAAGAGAGTCGGTTGCCGGCGACGGCAGAGTGTTGAAGTTCCATGCCAGAATAAAGAAGTCAAAACGCTAAGACTGCGTCTTCAAAATCTGTCCCGTAACAAGTCAGATGCAAAACAAAAAACCAATTGCGACTTAGCGGTCTCTCTTGTTTTCCCGCGCTTGGAGCAGGCTGCTTTTACCTCCTTTGGGTTTTAATTGGTTAGTAAAACCAAGTGGTGAATTACTTCGATTTGCAGTTGTCGGAAACGTGTATTTCCTTCAGAACGTGATCGGCTCTACTCTAGTTTAGGTTTACGATGCTGAGTAGAAAACACCTCTAATCCAGACACTTGGTCAGTTGATCATTAAAACACTAAGATAAGAACTGCATAGTACCTTAAATCAAGAATTTAGACTTCTGCAGAGGGGTTAATTTTTGGCGGCACACGAGAGACTGTGTTATACTGGGCGAGCGGAGACGATTAAGTGGAATTAAGTGATGCAATCACAAGTAACGCGCCAGTAATATCACTTACCGTCTTCACTTGTCTTCACAAATTGAACAGCACTCTTTGGTCCATCACCAACAGCAGTGAAAGCCAGCACCTGAAATTCATATTCTGTAAATTTGTTCAACCTAGTAACAGTAACATTTCGTGTGTGAATTAAGGCATTGGAAAATTCAAGAACGTCTGGTTGGTCATCAGAGCCTTTCTGTTTAAAGAACAATTTAAATCCTCTGATGACTCCATTTCTGAAGTTCCTGGGTGGTGGCTGCCAAACTGCTATGACACTTGTAGAGGCACTTGCTACCACTTGAAACGCACTGGGAGCCTTTGAGGGAGCTGCAGGTTAACATGAAAAAGAAAAAAATAATAATCATCCCCAGTTGTTGAACTTTGTCTTCAATGTTAAGACAGTCCATGAAAAAAAATATATATATCTGACTGCGAACCTTACTGCATTCGTGGCTAGTTCTGGCAAAATCATGAAGATCGTGATTGCTCATTAGGAGAAGAAACTTGACAGTAAACACGGTGATTCTATTTGAGCAAATAGACTGCAACCTTTTTTTACAAGTGATCTTGTTAAGCAGATTGTCAATGAGAATCTAGCAAAGAGAAAACTGTTCACCATTAGTGTAAGCTTCTACTAGCCACTAGGTTTGTTGTCGCGAGTAGGTTATCTTCCCTTTAATTGCAAGAAATTAGCAAGAGGCCCGGCTGGAAAGCCTCAGTTCATATTAGAAGGAGTCGACAGACAACAATCCATTTGCAGTTTAAATGGCATAGGAGCGGAAGCAGTGAAATCTATTGAACTGCGTGGATTTGTTAATTTTTGCAAGATTACGTGCCCTGTAAGGTGCAAATTTCTACATTCGAGTGTCGCATGTTACTGTTTGCACTCCAATGCATTGTGTGAAGCATTGGTTTGCATCCCTGCTGAACACTGACGCAGGGTTCGAAGTGGATTGAGAAATAATAATAATAATAATAATAATAATAATAATCATCATCATCATCATAATAATAATAATAATAATAGTCTATTTGAAACATGATAGGAAATTGCCCAGATTATTGTAATCCGCAGTTTCACTACGATCCGCACTTGCAAACAAAGTGGAAGTTTGAAATAAGCACAATAATAATAAACATTTGTAGCAGTCTATGAAGCATAAAAACATATAAACTGCTTGCCAGGGAAAATCAACGGAATATATATTGCCAACCTTTTGCTACCGAGCAGCCCCGGAAATAAATTTTCTCAGCGGTTAAACCTCACACCATTCAATCTTTGTCAGCTATACCTAATGACGCACATTACTATAAAGCTGCGCAATATGAGAGAGCAGAGCTGAGGGGAGCCATTCCAGTAAGGTTCTGCCAGCTGTGTTTGCCGAAAAAATGTAAACAAAAATGGTTTCAAATGCAACTTTGCGTCTCCATAGCTCCACGAAATAAATATAAATCAATACTGCAATGCGCGTTCTATGTGAGTACTTAACGCTCCAAGATAAATTCAACTAGTATGTCTGTTATTGGACTCGGGGTGTTTTCACTGATCGCTAAAAGTTAACATCTGCTTACATGCATATGCATAGACTTCCTTGGACTAGTGAATGCCCAAGATGAAATCCTCTCTATTAACCACTAAAAAAAGTTTACCGAGATATCTCACCAGCTCCTGTTCAAAAAATAATTTCCATTTTTCCTTGTTTTGTTGTTGTTGTTTCTGTCATCGAGATCCCTTTTTTTTAATCCAAGATTTATTTAATTTATTATACGAAAAAATGTCTATCATTTTCAGCCCTCCTTTTGCATGACAATGAAGCAATACAATACGCTTAACTTTATTTCCTAAAGTCGTAGAATAATTGGTTTAGCGCTGAGAGAAATATATCATCGGTTGTCAGTAGCGCTAATATATAAGCTAAGTGCTCCGCAACTCAATTTTTAAGAATATGAATTTTTCCCATAAGAGTTAAACACCGTTGTTTCCAGCTGTCTAAGACATAACGATTTTTTCTTCCAATTTTTCAGAAAAAGTGTCTTTCAAGGTGTTACAGGCATTCGCACGATACTCCACCGACACCCCTGACCGACACATAGAGCAATGTGTTGAAAGGGAAAAGAGGGACATTTCGGTTAAGTGTACACATGATCGAATTATCTTACACGAAAGAGACTCAAACAAAAATTTGCACTCTGACTTGTGCTTGACTCGAAGTTGAATCAGGGTCTAATTTGACACTGGCTACGAATAAAAACTTGTGGTCCTTGTCATTTGACAAATACAGAAGGAAACTGTTACGATGTTTGGGATAAGGGAAGAGGGAAAAAATGGCCCTTTCCGCGTTTTGCTCTTTCTTGTTTTAATTAATGATGCTGATGGACAGAAGTCTGTTGGTTGCGAAGCGAAACTGCACAAGCGAGCGAAGCCACCGAAACGCCGTCGTCCGGTCTTGTTATCCTTGTATGATTACAGATCAGATTGAAATTTTCTGAGTCCTATTACAAATGTATCATGAAAATTACAAAAAATAATGAAATACCTTGGAGGAAAGGTTCTCAACTTTGAAAAGAGCCCAGGACAGTCTGAAAACAAACCCTCCAATCACTAATAACTGTCCAATTGCACTTGAGAGGTAAATTAGTGGAAAATAGGAGCTAATTTAGAGCATTTACAATCGAGGAAACTACGCAATTCTTATGTTAAATGATAAAAGCGCTTTGTTCCTTGAAACTTACTTTTTTCTGAACACTCGACTGACGCATCCTCACGGTGACCACAGTAAATATCAGCCAATCTAGCATGCGTACAATTCGTAATAAAGGCCTCCCAACCCCTGCAGTCTACACTGTTGAGCCATATACGACCGCTTCCAGGTCCAAACTGAGCATTACGCCAAGCATAGGTAGCGCTGTCGAATCCAAGCTCACGACATACAACTTGCGCGTCTCTTATATCCCAACCAGCACCACAAACAGTTCCCCAGAAGCCATTGTAAAATATCTCTACACGACCTTTCCCGCTCCAAGTTCCTCCAACTAGCCTCAACGTATAACTTGTGACTAAAATAAAATTGCAAACGAGAATTTACCACCACTGCATTAACGAGCACAATGAAAAAAAATTGACAGAACTTCCATGCAGTCGATTAGGTGAGAAAGAGGAAGCATAGGGTGTGTAGAGTTTTGTGAATCAACCTGCAACGAGCACGATCTCAAACCCGAACTAGTAACGCCCCAAAAACATTCCAAACGAGAGAAAACAACTTGTTTCAATGAAGAAATAATAAAAGCGCAGTTGTTCGTTTCTACTTACCCTTTGTTAAACACGTGACTGATGCATCCTCATGGTGACCACAGTTATGATTACCCCATCCAGCATGCTGACAATTCCTAATAGAGGCTTCAGAACCCGTGCACTGTACATCATCTAGCCATATGGGACCGCCTCCGAAACCAAAGCCAGCATTAGAAAAAAATAGGGCAGCCGCTGGGAATCCAAGCTCACGGCAGACAATTTGTGCGTCGATAGTATCCCAGCCATCATCACAAATGGTTCCCCACTTGTCACTGTAAAATATCTCTACTCGTCCCTCCCTGCTCCAATTTCCTCCAACTAGCCTCAACGTTTTATCTGCAAGTCAAATAAAATTCCAAACGAGAAATTCTCTCCACTGTGTTAACGAGCACAACGAAAGAAAATTAACCAAAGTTGACGTCGATGAGGATAAAAAGAGTTAGTATAAGCTGCGTTCAGTTTTGTGTATCAACTTGCAACGAGGTCGTTCTGAAACACGATGGAGTAAAACTCCCGTAACAGTCGCAACGAGACAGATAAAGCGGTTCCTTTCAATTAAGCAATTATAATAAAAACGCTTCGCTTTGTTGCTACTTACCCTTTGTTGAACACGTGACCGATGCATCTTCATCATGACGACAGTTGTGATTACCCCATCCAGCATGTTGGCAATTCCTAATAGAGGCCTCATAACCCGTGCACTGTACTTCATCCAGCCATATGGGACCGTTTGCCCTACCAAAGGGAGCATTAGAGAAAGTACGAATGGATCCTTGGAATCCAAGCTCACGGCAAACAACTTGTGCATCAGTTATATTCCATTTATCATCGCAAATGGTTCCCCAGGTACCATTGTAAAATATCTCTACTCGTCCCTCTCCGCTCCAAGTTCCTCCAACTAGCCTCAACGTTTTATCTGCAAGTCAAATAAAATTCCAAACGAGAAATTCTCTCCACTGTGTTAACGAGCACAACGAAAGAAAATTAACCAAAGTTGACGTCGATGAGGATAAAAAGAGTTAGTATAAGCTGCGTTCAGTTTTGTGTATCAACTTGCAACGAGGTCGTTCTGAAACACGATGGAGTAAAACTCCCGTAACAGTCGCAACGAGACAGATAAAGCGGTTCCTTTCAATTAAGCAATTATAATAAAAACGCTTCGCTTTGTTGCTACTTACCCTTTGTTGAACACGTGACCGATGCATCTTCATCATGACGACAGTTGTGATTACCCCATCCAGCATGTTGGCAATTCCTAATAGAGGCCTCATAACCCGTGCACTGTACTTCATCCAGCCATATGGGACCGTTTGCCCTACCAAAGGGAGCATTAGAGAAAGTACGAATGGATCCTTGGAATCCAAGCTCACGGCAAACAACTTGTGCATCAGTTATATTCCATTTATCATCGCAAATGGTTCCCCAGGTACCAT